>VZTL01011473.1:0-21416 GCA_013400535.1 Scopus umbretta
TTAAATTAATTTTTTTTTTTCTGCAGAACTTCAGCAAGAAAGTCATAGCTGTTTTCTTCCCTTCTCTTTCTGAGTGGAAAATAAAAACAAAAAGTCCAAAAGAGATTGTGGTCAGAAAAGTCGTGTTAGACCATAATTCTTCTTGCCGCTCACTTACTGATACTAATTCATGCTATAAGCTATGCAATACCAATTATGAAATGAACAGCTTAATTTAAAGCATTTAGATATGCAACCATACATAAAAGTATATATGTATACACATATATGCATACATACATATGTACACATATATACTAATTTTCTCTTGCTTAGCATTTTCTTTAGAACATGAATGCTGCATTTATGCACTGAAGCATCTCTGGTACAGGGTTTGTAATGTGCTCTAGATTCCTACCTCAGCCGACTTAGTGGACAGCAGATACTTCTGCCAGTCTGATAGTATCTGATTACAAAGCCAAGGGGTGCATATTTCAGTAGAACACCCTGAGATGTTGAAAGATGATATGCTGAGACAGAGAAGGGCGTATCAGCCATTGATTTAGGTCACAGAAGCAATTCACTACCGCATGAATAACTTTAGTTGAATGTTTTATCCAAACACAGTAAAAACCTTTTAAAAATCTCATATGTGATAAAGGTTGGCATTAGCATTTCAGCTTTTGCCAAAGTACCATACCAGCCCATTAATCTTAGCAGAAAAATATTCTGCTTTTGCTAGAATACAGTTGCTCATGTAATGCATATAATGCAAAGTACAGAGTGGGTCTGGTGTGGGTTTTTATTTTTTTTTTGCATTGGTTGCTTTGTACTTTAAAAGAACAAAGCATAAATTTGTGGGTGACGCCATCATTGAAATAAATTAGATATGGATGTGAGTGTAAATAGCCATTCTTTTCACACCAGTGAGGTTAAAACACATGTTTATACCTTCTATCCAGAGAGAGGATTAAAAAAAAATAATCACATGACTACTTTTGTCATGTTGCTGTCATAGTTTTCATTTGCAACCAAATAAAAATGAGGTTAATACCATGAACATTCCTCTTACTGCTGCGTTTCTCTGTTTACTTGCTTGCAGACACAGTCATATCCAGGGGTTTTTAAAGAGAACATGTTACCACTGTTTTAGGAACAATTGCTTTATCCCCAAAGGTCCACCAGTGGTCCTTACACCACAAGCAGAAATGCATTGGCTTGGACCACTTCCTCTGCTCTGAATTTGGCCAGCTCTTAGCTGTGCTGCAAAAAAAATCCATATTATGAGTTTTGTTTGTAAGATAAAGACCCACTCAAAGTTAGCAAGGCAGACATAAAAATGTCATAAAAGGTATTGAAGAAAATCTGTAGCCTTGGAAAAGCAGTTCATGAGAAATATGCTGAAGAAATAATCTAGTATTATTATTCAATAATTTGTTTTATAAATTCCCCTCACAAGTAGGAGTGTGAGTGATATCTGTTCAGACTGAGGGGACTGATCAGGGCCAGGGTAGCTATGGGACCAGTACAGAAACACGGACACTTTTTGCTACTGCTTCAGCTGCAACTGGATCCAGAAGCCAGGGATAAGATACAGTGGGGAAGGTCTGAACCCAGAGGCGTCCGTGGGAGTTTTATGGCATACATGTTTAACTGACTTGCAGAAGCACCATGGAAACACCTAACTGTTACACAATATTTTCAGAGCTACTGAGAAGTCTGTTATTATTGTCACGGCAGCTGTTATACAGAAAAGGTAAATTCTCAAACACATATTTAAGGAATATAATTCCCAAATATTTCATATTTTTGCAGCTCCAGTAAAGTTAAAAAAAATAATCTTAAAATATTGAAACAACTCAGAGATTTACATATTCTCTAATTTATTTGTTGTTGTACACTTACACTGGCTGCCAGGATTTCTTTAAAAAAAAGGTTCAGGATGTCATATTTCAGTGACCTTCTCTCTGTTTTGTCATTTACTTTGTTTTGTTTCACTGTCTATCTCTTTTTTGTCATATTTTTCATGTTTTTATTTCTACAGTTAGTTTGTACTATTCTTCCTTTGTCAGTATCATGGCACTTTGGTTTTGGGTTTCTTATCTATTTTTGGGTATTTCTGTCTTTTCAGCCCTTTTTCAGTCCCCTGCATCCCTCTGTTTTGTTGTTCATCTGCTTGCTCTAAGCATTCTCTTTTTCATTAGCAATTTCTTTCTCTGTTCTGTGGTCTCTTCTGATGCTAAGCTCATGTATTTAGTCTCATGGGATGACATCCCTCATGCTGTTTGGAGAAGACTTGCTCAGTTAATGGTTACATTTAGTTGCAACCATGTGAGATGGACGCTGGTGGGATGGCAGAGGGATAGATTTCTCCTAGTTGTACACCAAAGTGTAACTAACTCCTCATTTGTGAAAGACCAGATCCACCTGGTAGAGAAGCCTTGGAAAAGACTGAGTCAGGTGCAAATTAAGAAAGATCTTTTGGTTCTCTCACATTCAACCATGAACAGGATTGAACAGGTGGAACAATTGCTTTTTCTCTCTGGATTGAGAAGAAAAGGGCAGCTGTTCCCGAGTCACTGGGAGTGGTATCTGTGCCATGAAGTGATGCAGGTCATGCTGCTGCTGGTGCTGCCTACTTGAAGCTCCCAAGCAAAATGCAAGTTCTTCAGGCTGATGCAGTAAACCAGATGTTGTCTTTCAACCCTTTGGGAGATGATAGCACTATGCTGTTAAACTAAAACCTGTAAATGATGTAGAGGATCATTACTATAGCAACTTTATTTCCCTCTGAAACCTTAAATCCCTTCCTTGGCAGTCTTTCTACAAGGACACCTTCTTTGAAGCACACTCTTGGCCCATGTGCATGGGGTTTTCTGAATCTGAAGCAAAAGTTTCCACCTCAGGCCAAGTGATTTCCATAAGCTTCAGGTTACAATGAGAAACCCACTTAGAGGAAGTGCGAGAAAGTGTTCAATGTAAGTTGCTCCAAATCTTTTGGTTTGTTCATCTGTCCAAGTTCCACAGCCTGAGTAAAGTTTTTTCATGCCCATTAACCAGAGAATTACCTTCTCTTTAACTTCAGCTAAAATGTTATGTGCATTTGTGAGTTATATGGGATGATTCTCATTTGAAGTTTGTTACGCAAAATTGTAAAAGTTACTATTTAAAAAGTCTTTCTATTAATTTGTTTACATTGTTTGCCATTTATTGTGTTTTTGCCACGGTTCCAACCTAGGAAGGAAAAGCACAGTGTTCAAGCATTATTCTGCTGATTTACTTCAAGAGCATATTCTAGTCACTAAATATTACAGGCTCTAGCCATTGAATTGGGTAGCAAAATAGGAAATATCATAGATTCTCATTAAGAAAAGCCGTGTACATTTTTCTAACTGTCTTGACTCCTATTTTTAATTACCAGTGTGGTTCAAGAGAGGTCAAGGAAGGATTTTCTCTGGTATGATAAAGTCCTGCCAAGGACAAGTTCTGTGCATTTGTAGCACAGAAAACAAGTTGTTTGCTAAAATTTCCTCAAAGAATTATTTAGTCAATGCCCTTGATACTTCTTTGCAGGGCAAACAAGGGTTTTTCTTCATTGCCACATTAGGAAAAATTAAAGGAATAAACATAAAAGTGATTGTGCGTACATACTTTCCGCTTGATATCTTGCCAGATCAGTTTACAACTTACCATTTTTCCATGTCTTCAGCTGCTTATTTGTATGCTGTAGGGACACCACAGTCCTGATGTTTCGCTAGATAATGACTGTCTGTATCTATGCTGCCAGCTTCTGGTGTCTGAGAACAAACAGCATTAGAGATTAGAGCTATGAAGGAACAAGAATTTCCATCCTGTTGAATAGTTTTCCACTTCAAAATGTATTTTCACTCCAAAGAGGAGAAAACAGTGAGTATGTGAAATTATCTTTTGAAGAAATATTTTAAGAACTCATTTTGGTTACTTCTGTAAAGGACAAACTCCTCTTCCTTCTAGCAACCCATGCATGGTTACTAAAATATTTGGCAGTGTTTATGTAGAGTACTTGTCTTTTAATTAGAGGACAAGCTAATCCTTGTACTTGGAATGTGTGAACAATATGCTGGAGAAAAGTCAATGCTGCAGTATTGGTGTAACAGACTTTCAAACTAGAAAACAGGCTGGAGAAACATAGCCCACTTTTTATAACTTTTATGCCTAAAATTGAGTTTCTGACATCCATTCAAAGAGAAAGAAATACTTACCTATCATGACATGCTTCCTTCCCAGAACAGGAGACTGAGAAACAATAAATTACATATGCTTGCAATTACACTTCCAGTCACCTAGAAGTGATCTGCAAAACACAAGTTTTTCTCTTGAGAACGCTTCACCATACATTGAACCTTGTAAACACCTTTCTAAGGAGAATATGCTTTTCGCAATGACTTTTTTTTTTTTGTACTTACATAGTAAGATAAATAATTTCTTCGTTATTTGGCAAAATCTGCAATGGTATCTACCCAATTTTACAACTTTGTTGTAACAGTTATTACATGACATAGTTCAAAAATTATCTATTCACTCATCAAGGTTCATTTTCCATCAATTGCTACAGTGTGTTACAGGTATCTTTGCTTATTATTTTCTAACTTGTGGTTTTACTCCTGGAATACTGCTGAAATAATTAAAAATAATTTGCTGAATATAACAGATAACTGGAAGCTTGGAAATGCCTTGCTACCTTGTAAAAAAGCTAGGATTTTAGTTATTTATCTGAACACAATATCTTTGTTTAGGGCAATGATTCTCAGGCTTTTTGAAAATGTACCATTGTCTCTTGGACAAAGTAATCCCTGTAATATTTACCCTTCCTAATAATTTTAATCCCAGAAAGGAAAGATGCAGCATAAATTTTTACGTATGAAGTGGGGTAAAAAGTAAAATCTGAATTCTAGTATGAAACTTATTATAGCCAAGGGAACTGCCTCCCCTCACTGCAGTGGGCTTTGAATTGGGCACTGAAAACACACAAAATGTACTTTTTTATTGTTGGTTGGATGTTAGAGTATTTTGATGTGGATCCTCACTAAAATTTATAGATATACCTGTCCCTGCTGCATTCATAATGTCGTTCAGTGAGGAGACACCTAAAGTATTCCAAGTTAACTTTGGTCCATGGATGTGATGGAGTTAAATTTAGGGTCTCATCCTTGCTTAAAGGAAGCTGTCAGCAACACTTGAGCTAACAAGTTTAGGCTTAGTCTGGGTACTACTATACTGTGTTTGTGCAAACAAACATGAGTCAGTGTTATAACAGAATCAGACTTCTCTAAAAAGTGGTGGTGGTGGGGGGGGTCATGGGAGTCCTGCATTCTCCTTATTATTGCAGCTTAGAAGAATTTGTGCTTTAATAGATGAGAGGGCATTAACCCATGGTATTGCATTGTACTGCTTGGGGAAGGATGGGTGAGTTTGCATACAGGACAACATCAAAAGTGTGGTCATTTATTCACACTGGAAGTCCACCAGCATCTAAAACATATCTGTTTCTTGAAATGTTGGGCTTCATTCACCATCTCCAAAGCTTTAAAAAAAAAAGTAAAGTTGCACCTTACTTAGATAAACAGCTTAAATTGCCTTATGTTGTTGACTGCAAGATCTTAATGCCTCCCCTTCCATCTCTACAGTTGAAAAAAGTAGAATGTGGGATTGTGTTTTCAAGATGCAATTTTTTTGCTTAAATAGTATTTTTAATGAAAGTACTCAATACTTGGAAGTTATTAACACCTTATTTAGTGTAATGGGAACTATTTTTTTTTTTCCAGGTATCAACAGTGTTAGAGTTTGGCCGCATAGTAATTTATACTACCAGCCTTCGTGTAGTCAGAACCACTTTTGAAAGATGCGAACTGGTTAGAAAGATCTTTCAAAATCACAGAGTTAAATTTGAAGAAAAAAACATTGCTCTGAACAGCGATTATGGAAAAGAACTAGATGAAAGATGCAGAAGGGTCTGTGAAGTTCCCTCACTCCCTGTTGTGTTTATCGATGGCCATTATCTTGGGGTAAGTAAAGCATGAACCTGTGTTTTATTCTGCAATCTGTAAGAACAGATGAAAATCTTGATGAATGAGAAGCAGGGTTTTTAGAAAATTGTTTGCAATGCTGGACTGATGGGAACAAAGACAGAGATCCCTTCGTGGTACATGCTGCACAGATCCACACTGATAGGTTTGATCTGAAGATGCAAAAGATAACTGGGGAGATGCTATCAAGAGGGGAATAAGATGCAGTAATACCATCTAAGCTATCCTGTGTTTCTTAAAAAATAGCTTATGTTTGTAGTTGAAACCCTGAAAATCTAGAAAAATTGATTCCTTTTCCTCGTGGGAACCTGTATGTATTATTGACCCAGGAAGATGAACACACATAGCATAAACCTGTCATTTAGTAATATCTTTGTTGAATATGAAACTAACCGCTTGAGGTGTCAGACCTTAAACGTGCATTGAATTTTATATGACGTAGTCCGTATCAGGCGCCTGTAATCAACTGAACATTGTTTTAGGTATGGAATTGGTTAATACTTAATTTTAGAAAAGTCTAGCTGTAAAAGAGAGAGAAAACCTGCTCAGCCCTGCCTTCCCTGTTACAAGACATAAACTCCAAATGGAAAACTATAATCCAAATTTGTACTCTGGTACTCTGGGTCTAAAAGCCTGTTGATATTTGAAATCACCTTTTCATTAAGGCCAGCTTGTACTTTCAAAATGCCTTTCTCAGAAACTGAAAAAATCAGAGTTTAGAGGGAAAGATTCTGGAAAGTGGAACAAAGAAAACAACTTGAGAGCTCAGAGAAGGTATTTGTCTCGAGCAGTAAAGAACTAGCAATTAGCACCAACAGTGAGGCTGTGATTTGTGAAGGCAAACTATATTTACACACAGCAGGGTTATTGTGTTTGTATCGCTTAACACTTTCATTTTCACAAAAGATTTAAGTAATGAAATGAAATGTAATCAACAATCAGGCATAATTGATATTGGGCCTGTATAAACACAGGCCCTTTCTCTGCTTCCTCCCTAGCTCTTGCTGTGCTCTGCTCGAGGCGGGCTCCCCCAAGCACTCTAGCAAATGCAGTTGCTGGCACAGGGTTCACCAGACCATTGCAGCAACCGCAAAGTCGCCTGTGTGCAGCATATTAGCAGCCAGTGATTTTCACTTCCCAGTAGAGGATGCTTTTATCAAAAACCTGAGTTGGAGAATTCTCCAGACTGCCAGGAACAGAAGTGCTTCATTCAAAAGCAGCTTAAAATTCAACAGGATTCAGACTAAGATTCGCTCACCTAATTATCACATTAAAAATAAAAGCAGTGAGTTATGATGGAGTCCAAGAAAATCTCAGTCCGCGTGTGATTAATTTGTCAAAAGAATTCAGTTAAAATACCAAAATGGATTGAATAAATTATTTGCTCAGCTCTAGGTGAAGCGTGGTTACAGTCATTTTAGTATGATGGATGGCCCATTAATTCACTGCTAGTTTTTTTTTTTTTTCAAGATTATGGGAAACTTGTCTTTTAACAGAGAAGCAACAGTGTAGCAAGTAATACAATCTCATTAAAATTATTTAAGTATTGTATGAGCTATTTTGGAGAGTTATAGAAAGGAAGGCAAGCGAATTAGGAAGCTAGCTGTCTGTGGGAGAGACAAATCTAGCTGTCCGACTACCTGCTGACAGGTGCTCAGCAGGTTTTATCTCCTGTAGGTAAAATGAAGAAAGAATTTGGTGTTCTGGTCTACGGACATTTATTACAGCACGGCAACTCCACTGACACTGTTTAACACAAGCTAAAAAACCCCTGTTGATCTGCTGAAAAACAGAACAAAATCAGACTTGGGGGGTGTTTTCTTCTTTTTCTTGTTTTTGATTAAATTGATGAAGCACACTGTGGTTAAATGGAGCAGACTTCAGCTCCAGGAGAGGATTAAAGTTATTCTACAGAACAGCGGTATTATTTGTGGAGAACCTGCTCTGCGGGCAGGGAGCAGTCCAGGAGACGCCTGCTCTGCTCATGGGGAGCGTCGTGGCCAGCCGGGACGGTGGCAGCCCTCTGCTCTGCCAGTGTGGGTGCCCCTCACCTGTGCTCACAGACGAGGTTTCTGCCTTCCACTGCTCTCCGCTAATTATCATCCTCCGAGGGAGCACTGCTGCTTTGGATCTGTCAGCGTCACTCTCTGATGTGCTTTGGTTGAGATGAACCAGAATGGGAAAACCGAGTTCACTGTGAGCAGCGCTAACTCAGGCAGCCCACTGTGGCTGCCAGTGGGAGCCCCACGGCCTGCGGAGTGGTGGGAAGGGACAGCCCTGGCCTGTGGGGTGGTGGGAAGGGACAGCCCCGGGGTGAAGGTGTCACTCCTGCTGGCCAGGGACTTGCGTCTACACACTCTGTTTGGTAAATGTGGCAACACCCCAGTATTTTGTTGCACTTTTTATTTCTTTGCCCTCATACGGCTTCATAAGAGAAGTTTGGCATGCATTCATTTAGGAAGAGAAAGAAGGAGGGGGGGGGCACTTGGCATATGGAGAAGGTCTGGTGAAGCAATCGCCCTCCAGCTATGTCCCTGCCTGCCTGGTGGATGTGGCACCTTAAGAAGACAATGCATCAGTGACTCCAAAGGCAGTAAGTTGGCTGGAACCTGTGCTGGGCTTGTGTTTCATTAAAATGCAATTGAGAACTAATTACAGAATTTGGTCTCGCTGGTAACAGTGGACATTTCTATAATGCCTTTTATGATAATTATCTTCTGATATGCAAATGCAACACAGGAATCCAGAAGCCTGGTGTATCAGTAAATTAATCATGCAATATTTTTTTTTCTCTCTCTCTTTTTCTGTCTCTCTCTTTAAAATTTTGAATATTTATTTCCTGGCAAATCCCTCCCTGACGAAGATTGCGTGTAGCAATACAAAAGAGAATCTATATTGAGCCAGGCATCTTCCAGTGAGTCATAAGGAGAAAAAACCCCAACCCCTAATTAAAATATGAACAGTTTTGAAAGGGGACAAGATTATGATTTAATGAGATAAATGTAACAAAAGCAGCTGAACACAGCGTATGGGCATCTGATAGAGTATACATTATCCAAGGCATTCAGAGGCACGGACAAGGTTGTTAGGGCACTGCAGGCTGTGTGGATAAATCTTGACAGCACTGTGGAATTCATCATCACCTGCACAGGGGAAGAAAAACCAGTGACTTGGACAGAAGCAATATAAAAATCATATTTAGCCCCTGTCAAGCAAAGTCCTGCATGCTGCAGTAAAGCAGTTTTTTTAATCTCATTTTTTAAGGATTGAATCATTGTATTTCTTGACACACACTGTCTAAATATCAGTCTGTTGGGAAATTGCAGGTTCTTTCTGCAGCATGCTCTTTACCAGCTGATCTAATCCCTCCTTTTCACCTGAGGCTGTCTCCATTTGAAATGGAATTATGCCATCTGCTGGGACACCAAAGCAGAATAAAAAATGACTTCCAAAACTGAGAAAGCAACACAGAAAAGAAAAAAAAAAAAAAAGCGCATTAATTTACTCTTTTACAAAGGCACCCAGGTTAGAGGTTTATCTTATGTAAAGACCCATTCTGCTGGAAAAGGGATGCACATAAAAAAAGGCAAATAGAGTCATCTTTAGTAAACATGTTAGCTCATTGCATAATAGTTTTAAAATACATTCATTTTATTTTTCACTTTAAATATGTGTCTGAATTCAGTATTCACCTGCCATATAAACCTACTTGAATCTTTTTCAAATATGTGAGTTTAATATTTTTTTTCCTGAAGAAACTGTTTCCTCTTTAGTTTTCCCAGCTGTAATGAATCCACAATAGCATGAGATTTACAGTAAAATTACTTTATTTGACTCATTGGTTATGGTTACTTCCTAAGAATGATGAGGCTACTTTTCTAATTGACTTTTATAAAATATCTGTGTAACACATTTTTTGTTACACAAGTAGCAACAGTCCTATTTTTGCTGCTTTCAGTGGCCACATGTGATTAGTAGTTCTCAATTGTCTCCATGCTTTGTTAAACACATTCTCCAGGTGTTCACTTGTTGGGGTGGATATGAATGGCTCTGTGGCAGTAAAACTGTGATGTAATCATTGCATCGGATCACCTAGCATTTTCCCACTTGCTTCTTCCATTTTGCAGTTTAACATTTCAGGAACAGCAGGGTTTAATTAATGTGATAGCTTTTTGCGTATCAATCTTTCAGTTCTTTGCATATCAAATCCAACATTTCTGGTCTGGTACTATACTGCAGTGTCAATTTTCTCAGTTTATGGGCAGATTTCCAGGCATTTAGTCATACTCCATGCATGTCTGCTGCAAAGGGGCACCTCGCTGTGAGAGGTGTGGTGCTGTAGGCTGAAAAGTGGGTGAGCTTTGGGCAAAGACAGTGGTATATGCAGTCTGCCTCCTTGCTAAGTCACAGTGAAAAAACATGGCAGGTCCAGTAACGGTAAAGTGTGTGGTTGCATTCTGCTGCCTTAGCAAGAGGCCTCTCCCGTAAACTTAGCAAAAGTTTGTTTTTAAGGAGCTAAGAGAGGCGACTCATCTGCACAGCAAATGTGTCCACAGGAGAGATGTTGGAGTGCCATGCTCGTTTTTCTCTGCATATAAGAAAGCATGTGGAAGAGAAGCTGCTTCCCAAAATCAGCAGGTATTCTAGTACAGCCAGATGCAGGGCGATATACCTATGTGTATTCCTTGATGAAGAATTAGATTGTGAAAATGGCAATGGGCTACGTCCAGGATAGGTGAGGAACAGACTGGTTTAGTGACAGGACAGACCTGCAGCAGCAGATTTAATGGACCTTATCCTAGTTCTGCAATTAGTGGCACTGTACCTGAAATATGATGCTAGTTTCTGGACGTTCTCAAGAGAAAATTGGGAAAAGAATAAAAATTGTCTCAAAAACCTGTTGAGTGGCTTAGCCAAGTCGGTGGCATTTCCTTGCCAAAAGAAGGGCAAAGACCTGACGGCAGCCCCTGGGCTCCTCCACCATGGTACAGAGCTACTGAAGTTAGTAGATAAAGGATTCACAGGCTGGTGCTTTGAAATTTAACTGGTTAACAAAACTGAAAACTTACTTCTCCCTGCTGCTTCTCTAAACGTTATGGCCACTGTCCCTTGTATTCCTTATGTGTGTCTTAGGAGGGACAGACTCTTTAGTGTTTTACATCCCTTTGTGGGTAATTGTGGACCGAGTACAATCTAGGAAGAAAAAGAAATGCATTGCTTTCTGGTCAGAAAGTAGCTATTTGACTTATTTAACAGCTGCTTTAATTACTCTATTAGTTACAGACTCTGTGTGTTAAGATTCACAGATCCAAAGGGAAGGTTAACCTCTGCAAAGTATCTTTTATTCAAATTTCACTTGAGGCAGCCATTAATCAGAAAAGACACACTGAAACACTTAAAAATGTTGATAGCCATTCAGACGTTTGGTTTTTAATTTTAAAACCATAGTAATGAGGCTTTCCACTTTGAAAGTAACACAGCTGGCTGACTGAATGTCATGTGAAATATAAATCCTTTAAAATATGAATCTATAATGGGAAACCTGTGAGACTTGTAATTATATTGCTGCAACAGCCAGTCAGCATTATCATACCGCATCACTGTAATATGGAGCAGAAGTCACAGGAATGCTTTTGCCAGCTGTTGCCACAGAGAAGAGATCCGTTCCTAAATGGGGGCAAATCGGGTCTTGTCTGGCTTAGGGAATTTGCAGTGCTGCAATTACATCAATAAAGCTGCAAATCCTTAATGTCTCTGCGTCCGATGGAGAGCGCAAGCTTTGTCTTAAGCCGCTGTAGTGTATTTGGGCCCTGAACTAATACTCTGTGGGCTGCTTTAGCAAGGCCTTGCTTCATTGTGCCAATCGCTCCTATTGCCCGTTCTGTGTGAAAGCAGAGAAAGATTAGAGGGCAAGCGTGAAAGGGGCCGACAGACTGCTAAAAGCTGCTCTGCTGGGGACCCAGAGAGCCTCATGCATATGTCGAAGCTCGTACGCTCTGTGCCCGTGATCTATAACAGATTTCAATAGAAGAGTCAGCACAAGTAAGGCTAGCCCATCCGAGTCTCCTGCCATCGGCTGTGACTAACCGCGACTAATTGCCTTGCAGATACTTGTTTTAAAAAAAAATCCCTTTGAAGGTGCAGCACTGTAAAAGTAGCGTCCATTGCAAAAGTGACACTCACATCATCTAAAATATATTTTCCTTTTTAACTGAAATGAAAATCATGAAACACAGAGTCAAAAGTGCTTCTTTTTTGTACAAAGCCAGAGCAAAAAGACTTTGCCCAGGGAAAGTAATCTTAGTAGAGTGACATGCAAAATCTTTTGCAACTTTTCAGTGGCCCTTAGATGGCTTTTGGGCTACCCACTTGTAACCTCTGCAGTCCCCAGTGAGGCACTATGAATGTTTGGACACTAGCATGTATATTTGTTGTGGTTTAACCCNCTTGTCCATATGTGTTCCCTGTGCTTCCCAGCAGCCTTTCCTGTAGCTCCCAGTAACAGGCAGAGCAGTGCTGGTGGGGAGCTGGAGCTGAGAGCCCTTGTGGCTGGCAGTGGGCAGCTCAAAGTAATGGCCAGTCTCAGCCCTGTGCCAGCATCCCATCACACCTCAGCCCTGTGCCAGCATCCCAGTGCATCTCCCAGCTTACACTGGAAGGAAACGCAAAGGTGAAACTTAACAGTCTGGGCATGCAGGGACTAGCAAACTGGAGAATTGCGATGGCATGAACCTGCTACCCGGCCTGGATGTGGCCAATCGGCCTTAGCAGCAAGTAAGGGCTGTGCAGTTACCTCCGTCTGTGCCTCAGTTTCCTCCACTTCTGTTGGTTTCTTGTGATCCACTGATTAAAAGTGACTGTAAGCGTTTGGTAATATTTAGTATTCAGTGAATTTGGTTATGTAAGTGAAGTGTAAGCATTCAAATGTGGGCCTCTAATTAGAAGAAAAGGGAAAAAACAGTTTTACATCATCTTTGACACTTTCATTTTGTCTGCAATTATCTCTTAGCATTTACTTTCAGAAGGAAAAAAGAAAAAACACTTCAGTACTGCCTCGGTTCAAACCCCTCAGAGGCATAATGTACTCAGACTAAATTATTATTATTCACTGTTGTGTCTGACTTTAATGTTGTTACACTATTTTCATTACCCTTTTTCTCCTTGTGTTATACATTAGGCATATTATGTCTTAATTCAATGCTCAACTGCCAGAATATTTGAAATACAATTTCCTCCTCTCATTTTGCTGCATTCTCTGATGTGTTGTATATTTATATAATTGTAATTTTTGACACGGTAACTAGATGTATTTTTTATTCTGTCAGGAAGCATACCCTGTAAAATAAAGTGAACACAATCAGAACTTCCAAGCTGTGTCACATTTTGCAAAAAGACAATGTGATACGACACCTGGTAATGAACCACAGGCACTTCTATCAGAACTACGTTTAGATTCTCCTCTCCTTCTAACTTTCCTAAGGTTGATCTAATTACAAAATACTTAATGTGAGTCAAATTTGTCCTCAGCCTGTTTAAAGTTTCAAGACCACATCTTCTGATCATCTCTGTTTTTTCATGCTAAACTGGCTGACCTTTTTCTTCTTACTAACAGGGTGCTGAGAAAATTTTGCTAATGAATGAATCTGGGGAACTGCAGGATCTCTTAACCAAAATTGAGGTAATTGTATTTCTGCAAAAAAATATAAGAAATGTACATTGAATATTTGTAATTGAGAACACTTTGAATATTTGTAATTAAGAATAGTTCTTTTTTTTTTTTTACCATTTCCTTTTGTTCTGTTATAAACTGATGATCCCAATGTTTTCTTTGCTTTTCTCTTTGAATGAGTGATGTTGTAGTAGCACAGCCCATTAAGTTTGAGAAAACGTGAATAGTGATAACATCAAACCAAAATGTCCCTCCCTATTTTCTCTTGGTTTTGCCACAGCAAAAAAAAAGGCAAGTCATTTTCCCTTTCCCATAACTTTTGACAACATCTTTGGTATTTAACCTTCACCATGCCCTGGAGGAGTCAGGTGTCTTGTGTGGATGCTGCACCACTTCTCTGTGTACTGCAGTAAATGTGTTGGGAACCTGCACATCTGCATTCTGGCTAGACCTAAAGCTGGACATCTACAAAATCTGGGCAAATGCTGGAAGTTTCCAATTACACCAATTTGCACAAATTTCAAATTGCATGTTATCACGCCTTTCACCAGCTCTTGCCTTGTCCATTGAAGTTCTCTGGGGCAAGTTTGCCTTTTATTGTGAACAGTTGTTGCACGCTCCCTGAGGACACTTGAAGTGTGGGTCTGCTCCCGCATCTTTGGTGTAATCTAGGATCTCTGTTGGTCATCACTTTTCTGCTGGTCTTGTACAATTGGCTGCTCAGGGCATTTTCTGTTTTCCATTGGAGAGCCTTCAACAAAGAACATTTTGAGGAGATGTGTGTCATAATGTCTGGGTTATATGGATAGCTGTGTCCTTAGAAAAGGAATGTATTGCTATTAATTATCTTGTTATTTTGAAATCACCCCTAACCAAATTATGATAACACATAAACTTCAGAAGTATGTAACATCAACATTAAAATAGATAATGAGGATATGATATTTGTAAAAGACACCGATGAAAGAGCAAAAGAAAGCTACATCTAGCTGATTGAGCCCCAAGGCTTTTCTTTCCCTGCGTTTAGCCAAACTACAGCATATGTTTCTTAACATGCTTTCAGTAACTCTTTGTATACCTTTGAGTTTATCACAGAACAAGTATCTCTGTGAAGCATGTTGGTTTCTTACAGCCAGTCTCCTTCCTGACCTCCTCTAAAAGTTCCAGTCAGGCTGAGCCCAAGGGTTGTTCACCTCTGTCTTATTCAGGGGGTAGATTTAACACTATCCAGTAAACCTTGAACTACCTTGTCCCTTTGTGGTGCTGGTGGTACCTTTTGCATTTGTCTGGCCTGTTCCTTAAGTCAGCAAAACTTTCCTTGCCTCATGACTCAGTGTATGTATTTCTGTATAAAATGCAGAAGAACGCGCTTGCCATATTCAATTATATTGACTACCTAACCAGAAACTATTAAACTATTAAACAAATATATACATATGATTAAAGCATGCAGAATTCTTGTTAGAAAGGTTAGCTAATACATGTCCTCAATATTTTTCATTACTTGGAATGAAACGTCCCCAGATCCTGCTTCAGAGGGTCCTATAAGGTTATTACCTAGCCCAATGTGTGTCCTGATCTTGGGACAGAAAGTACATCTAAAAGGCAAACAAAGCCGGGCTACAGCAGACGGTGATAACTGCTTACTGAATACAAACACTGCTTCAAACACATTGTTGCCTTTTGTTTTTAACAGCAAATGATGGCTTTGCTACAACTGCAAGGGGCAGTCAGGTTTCTTCATTAGTGAAGATGCAGAAAGTGGTTACACAAAATGTCATCTATTCGGGAAGGAAATGGCCACTGTTCAAGGAAGTGTGCTAAAGCAATTCTGCATTTGTTTTTTTTTAGTTCTCTTAGCTAAATGGAAAGGTAGTTATTTACAAGCCTAACAAGCAAAAATGAATGTAAAGATTAAAAATATCCTCTTAAAATTGTGAGATTATTGGCAATAATTTCCAATGAAGTAAATTGCCATCACAAATTATGAAAGATGTGGGAGCTCCTGAGATAAAAAGAATGCTAATTTTACATTACATACTTCCAAACATTGTCCCTGTTAATAGTAATAGGAGTTGTTTGCATGGTGAAGAATAATGATAAGTTTATGAGCTACAGGACAGAAAGAAAAAGTGCCTTTTTTGCATGTTCATCTGAGTTGTCAATAGATGAACGCTATTATTAATGGCTTTGCAGAAACGTCTTCAGTTTTCTCAATGAAGCTACAAGAAGGACTATGTCATCTGTACATATTTTAGTATACTCTGGTAATAATTTGTCACTATTTTTTTAGTGGTGAATAATTCCTCAGACTAACATTAGCAGAATTGTATAGATTACTGTTCTTCTGTTGTAAATAAATTTGTAAAGTCTTTACTCAACAGGGCAATGTTAAAGCCATGTGTCTGTGCTGTGGTAAGTATCCAACATGATACACCTTTCATTTCTCTGATATAGAACTTTAAGGCAATCATTAAACAAACTCGCAGTATTTTCAGCAAGTGAAATTTAAAATGTCATTGAAATCTTTTCCTGTGTTCTCCATTGTCTTTCATTAAAAAAAAAAAAAAGAGTAAAATTATTGTTTTACTCAGGAATTAGGGCAATTGAGGGAGCCCAAGTCTTGCTTGCAGCAATTTTCTTGAGGTATAACTGTTGAATATTAATGATCTTTCTCTTTTACACTTAAAGATTCAGATTTCTACATCCTTAAATTTGAATACACAACTTATTTCCTCAAGCACTACTTGTCAGAAGCTATGAATTGCTTTTTGATATGATCAAATCTAGCTGTAATAGGAGCGACATGTTCAGCACGAGCATGCAAATGCTAAAAGTCGTAATATCTTTACATACAGCATAAAAAATATAACACCCACATAAACTGCCTGGAGTTTAGATTCAATCAATTGCAATACCTCCTAGAATTGATCTATACCTAAAGCTGCAACAGAGTAATGTATGCAAGCTGTCCTTATTACTAGGTATTTTCTTAAGTATAAACACAGGCTACTAAGATATAATGTGAGTGGTGAACCTGCAGTGAGCGTCTCTGACCATTGCATGTGGAGCTGGCCAAAGGAAAAGGCAGGGGTACTGGTCTTCCATGGTGGTATACCTTGGGACGGGTCAGTGGGTATTGCTCAAGATGGCAAGCAGAATGTATATTGTCAGTTGTGCTGGAGCCCTCACTGTCGTAGAGATTATGGTGGTTGAAGAGGTAACATTTTTGTCTTTCTCACTTTCTTCTTTGAGCAGAGAGTCCAGCATCCTCACGAGTGCCCCTCTTGTGGGGGCTTTGGTTTCCTGCCGTGCTCAGCGTGCCATGGGAGCAAGATGTCTGTGTTTCGGAACTGCTTTACGGACTCTTTCAAAGCCCTCAAATGTACCGCTTGCAATGAGAACGGGCTACAGCGCTGCAGGAGCTGTGCAGGCTAAGAATGGCATCTCCACACGTACAAACTGATTTTATGGCACTCCAGCAGTTTGTAATATGATTTTTAAAAAATTAATCTGTTTATCCAATTCAGTCAATAAAAATTCATTTGTAGTATACTTCTGCTGGTTTGATCAATGAGGCCATTTATACTTAGGTCACTGACCGTAACATGAACTCTGAAGTAAATTTTTCTGCATTCTTTATAGAGAGATTTGTAGTCTGCAAAACTTACCATATTATTAGCCCTTCGGATGTGAAGTCTTCCTTTTTTGTGTGTGGACCATCAGCGATAGTATGTGTTTCTGCTCACAGAGTTCTGAGTCATGCCCCCAAGATTATGGCAGAATGAAACTTAACCTTCAGATTATTGAATGGCTGTAGTTTAAAAAAGTCAGTGAGAATAAAGATTTTGTGATGTGGACTAGCCCAAGACCATTCCACTTAGCACTTCCCTGAAAAGTTTCTATGGCCAAATTCTGGCCTGAATGGCAACAGAGGAACAGAAGCATTTCTTAAAAGTCCCATGAATCAGCTTTCTCTTTTAGTACTGCTTTGTGTTCAGTACTAAATTCATGTTGTTAGACAAAGGTACATAAACATTTAACATCACAGATGTTGATAACCATGGTTGTACTATCTCAGAGCTTTATGATCCTCCATATCGCAGTAGATCCCACAGTGATCAAGTGAGAACACCAGATAGCTTTATAAATTACATAGAAAACCATTGTGGATGAGATTTCTGCTTTTTCGGCTTAGATACTGTTATGGTTCAAGAGCTAGCCTGGCGCAAGTGCTTTAGGGCCAATGGTCTATGCCCAGACAACTCCAGCACTGTATGAACCTTTGTAATTTTTGGAGGGTTTCCCCAACACAACAGAATTAGTCAGCGGTTAGTCTGAATAGACTGTGGGCTCTCTACATTGGATATATTCCAGTTTGAAAATGCATTAGCATTCACGCACTTCCACAGAGTACTTTTTAGCAGGGTACTTTAGTGGGCCACCTTCCTCTGCTTACATTGACATTGCACATCTTCCTCCTTGTTACTGCTGTCAGTCTTAGTGGCACAAGCAATACAGAGGTTTAGCAGCTTGTTGAAATTGTTATTGGCTAGAAAAGGCTTCCACGGTAGGCATTTTATCCTGCCCAAACTGCTTTAGCAAATGTTAAGCCATGTCACTTTTTGCTTGTTGCCTCATTCCTTGTAAAGCTGTGCTGGTTGGGTTTGGGTAAGTGCAGCTGGCTTTACTAGAGGCTGCTTTCTCTGGTGGGGGGCCCCATTTCCCTTTCCTCTTCCCATACAACTTTACTTAATTTGTCTGTGATGGGAAACTCAGCTTTCCTTTCAGTATTTTGGGCACAGCACAGCTGTGGCATAAAGCAGAATAGCTACAGCTGCACAAAGCATGGCTTGCAAAAAAGCCCCTTCTGATAGCGTTTGTGTTTCCTGATGCTTTATTTCCCTCATCTGAATCAACAGAAAACAACCTTCCCTTCCCTCCATTCCGCTTGCTATATCTAGAGGTGGTAGCTGGTGCTGAAGAGTTGGACAAGATGGGCTAGCTTATCTTTTTGAACATTTGAATCTAAAAGACTTATGCATATTCTATGAGCTATTGAATGTGCAGGCCTGAACATGCTTGTAAGATCCTATTGTTCCTACAGCTTCTACAGTGAGACTCAGAGGGAGTGTCTGGATCTTCTCTATAGCGTGAGAGAGATTAAATTTTCTACAGAGGCCATCCACAATGCTTAGTAGCACCCCAGCTATAAAACTCTGAATTGCAGATGTGCTTAACTTATGACTGCATGGGTAAGAAGAAAAGAAAGAAAATACAGTTCCCTTCTTTTATTTAATGCCATCAAGTAACCTCTATTTCTGGCTAATATTGCAGTCTAGACTGGTGTGATAGGGAATGAAATATAGCATAGAGCAGAATGCTGATGCTTAGAATGTTATAATTTCTCATGCATGCAAACTTACTTTTTAAGTTGTTAACATGCTATGGATCTAGGGAGTGAGCTCATTCACAGTAGTGAATACCGCACTTAAGATGGCATAAACAAACTTGTCCTCAAGGGAAATTACTATTGAAGAAAATGACAGTGTATTTGTGATACTGTAATTCCACAGCCTCCAACCCAGAAAAAGTACTTTGCTTGATGAAATAGTCCATATCACTATTCCCCCACCGAAACACTATGTGGCCAAATTACTACAACTTGTCAAAGTATGTTAAACATTTTCAGTGAAACTGAATTCTTCATTGATCTGGAATAAGGGTTTCAAGCTGGTTTTCCCACCTCTCAGGCAGTCAGAAAATGACTTCTCTTCAGAGTGAGACAAATACACTAAATTCAGTTTCTTTCCTGATTTATCTCCAGGGTCCATGCAAGAAACCTAGCAAAAAGTCATGTTTTGTAGAGTCTTTTTTTTTCCAAGGGTTTTTATGGGATAATAGAAGACAATAAAATAAAACAGAGGACACATAATGCTCACAAATAGAGCATTCTTCAGGCACTATATATTTTCAAGAAACCTATGTCAAATTTCCAGTATTAAAAAAGTTCTTTTCTCTTCTGTCATCAACTAAATTACCAGCTTTTCCTCTCCAGCTCTACTTTCCCTGTAACATTCTGCATGAAAAACAAAAACAAAAGCAAAATCTTTTGCAAGAAGATGTTTTTACTGCATGGTTTACCATCTTTGCTAGGGTTTTGGGTCTGGCTTCTCAGCTTGCTCCAACCATGCTAGAAGCACTGAAGGTGACAGAATGGAAACATTACTAAGGCAAACACAGGAGCTAGTTCAGGGGTATGACAGTTTCTGGTATAAGATATGATCAGACAGCTAATAACACAACTTTTAAGCCAGTCTGAGAACAAACGTGGAATGCAGCTCTGTTCTGATTAACACTAGCATTGAAGCTTTACTTTCAAGAAGTTAGCAGTGATCTCTGATATGAAAAATGAGACTCATTCAGCTGCATCTTTGTACAAATTTTCTGTTTCTCAATGAATCAAGCTCTGCTCCTTTTGTTTCTGGCCCTTGTTGCCCCTCTGAGGTCAGGATCCAGGTAGACGTCCTCTGGCTGATAGCTCAACGCATTAACATATATAAGGGCAAGTATGAGAGAGCGAGGTAATCCTTAGGCAGAGCAAGTATCAGGGAGTGAGCTAATCCTTAGGCTGTCTGCTTTGCAAAATAATCTTTTTTGATCCTGAGAAAGAGAACAGTTTGGAGTTCTCAGTCCTGTAGCTCACAGCATGCTTCCCAGTGGGCTACGTATCCCCTATACTGATACGTTGCAGCCATCAGGTGGCTCAGATTTACCAACATTCATGTCCTAGGACATGACGTGATGCAACTTGTTCTATGATTTTTCTATAAATTTAAGTTTCATGGGCTCTAGCAACTGGTTACTTTCATGAAAAAGAACTGAAAAGTAGAAACTGAAGTTCTGCAGGGAACTGGCTTACACATCAGGGCCATCTGAGGTCTCGTGTACTTGAAACTCATGGATAAATGCAGGCCCTCCCATGGCAAAGGCTCCTACTGACTGACAACTAAAAGTATCATTTCAGGTATAAGCAACAAAGACTCTGTGACTATTGCTCTGGGGATTGTATATCTCACTCTAAATAACTGGCTAGACAAATATATACCTGGCACGAGATCTCTGCAGAAATCAGATGCCTGTTCAGCATCCTCATGCATTCACTCATGTGAGCTCAGACCCATCTGAGATGAACAAATGCTCTGAGAAGTGGTATATGTGAATTTTCAGTGACCAGATGGTGATTAGGAGCTTCTTTCAAGCTTTCTTTTCTCCCTGCTTGCCTGAAGTTTGGCTTCAAGGCTACAATAGCAGGTTTTCCTCTACAAGTTTTGACTTAAAACCTTCTTCTGCTCTTCCTGTTATTAATATTGATCTCATGAATTTTAAGAAATAAAAAACATTTGGCACTTCTTTCCAAGTAAAAAACCATGTCATACTGAATAAAATAATCGTATTTTAAGTCTCAACAGAAGATCACACATTGACAAACCTAGATGTACTTTAATTTTCTGTAGTCTCAGGGTGGAATCTGAGCTTATGACTGGTCTTCTCTGTAGAGGATTTTACTATTCATAAGAGTAGAGTGTAAGTAAATTTATTACTCTCTAATAGAGAGGACCCCTTTAAATAGGGTTTTTGTCCTCCTCACTTTGTTTTCTTTGTGGTAACATTGGGGTATTTCAGAGTAATGCATTTCTCAC
>VZTL01011480.1:0-10996 GCA_013400535.1 Scopus umbretta
TTTTTTTTTTTAAGGAATACTGATGGAAATCCAAGTTCACTCAACTCTGAAGCGTACAGAAATGTTTTAAGTTTCCGACAAAAGGAACGGTTACATTTTTGAAAATGCCAACTACTCCGCATTTCCACTGGCTTCCTTCCTCTGGAGTATTCCTCTAGCAAGAGGAGGGGGAGAGATTCTGCCATAAGCAGAAGAAGCCTTTTTTTCAGTAGCTCAGATGCCGACTCTCCACCTCTTCAGCATCCAGCGCAGGCTGTCTGTGGTGGACCGAAAGTTGTCTCATCAGACTTGTGTTTCAGCATTGCCACCTGACATGTTATGACAAGCTTTTAACTTTTGAGCAGCGGTGGATGGAAACGTGTCACTGCTTTGGTAGCAGCACAGCACAGGCTGCCAAATATATAGTTCATGCTGCAGTGGTGTCAGCCCCCCCAAGGTAGACACCCATCCCAGTCGTGGCACTCGATAAGCAAAGCAGCCAGGACTCTAGTGGCCTAAACAGGCCTGAGGCAAATGATTTTCTGCATGAACTACAACAAGTAAGAGGTTGGGCACTAAGAAGGGAAGCTGGGAGGCATTTTTCAAGAAGTAGGAGTTTGCAGTACTGAGACTGTCTGTGCAAGAACTCTAAAAGCGGACATTGGAACTAGAAACTTCCCATGGGGACCAGTTGGTTAATAGGGCCCTGTACATGCTCTGCTAGTTCATCTGTGCTTATTGCTACTGGTGGTGGAGGGTAAATAAAAAAACAGTTTGTAAAGATTCCCAGGGATGAGAGTCTGTCCTTCAGAGGGCTCAGCTGGCAAGAGCCGCGGAGCAGGAACTGGTGCTGTTTTCATGATCTCTTAATGACTCGTTCTGTGTTTACTCCCTTGCTGCTCTCTGCCCATTTGGGTACATCTGAGTGACACAGCAAAGAAGGCTTTTCGTGACAAATTGTCCCTGCTTTTCCAGCTGACCAGTGTTGTGGGTTTTTCCTCTGCTGTGGTGTTGCAGTGGCTCTGTTGTGCTCTTCGGAGATGGTGAGCTCTCAAAGAGCTGGTTCTTGACATTGCCAAGCATGCCTTGGTGCTGAGCCCGTCCCGCTCACTGCCACTGCTTCACTGAAAGAAGTGATCACAGCAGGTAAGCAGCACTTTAGCTAGATTTGTGAGTTCAGGATGCACTTGAGAGATGCCTTTGGTGTTGACAGCATCCATGCAAGTGTTTAGATACCCAATTTCTAGAGGCACTGAGCAGTTGGAGTTCTCACCAATTTTCACAGGAGTAATGAGCACTCAGTGCTTTTGAAAACCCGCATTAATTAGCCTGTTTGACATTTTAAACAGCCTTTGCCTTGACCTGAGAGTACAGCTACACTAGTAAATACAGCAGGCCAGCATTGCTTGCTGGCCCTGAGGGTAAGCAGCGCGACCCAGCCTGTGTCCCTGCAGCTGAGATCTCTTCACCCCTCAACCAGGGTGGCCTTACCTATGTCTGACCTCAGTACAAGAGTGAGTTGGCACAAGCCAAATCCGTGACAGGCAGCGTGCTCAGCACAAAACCAGCATTGGATAATCCCTAGACAGTGCTTAGGCCCTAGGCATGTTCAGCACAGATGTGGTTTCAGAGATAAGGATGGGCCATGGGGAATCTGCATGCTGCAAACTCCCTATCCATATGCAGCATGAGAAGGGCAGGTTAGTCATAGCGAAGTTTCAATGACAAACCACAGGAAAAATTTCACTGCCTTGTTGCTCTCTCAATGTACAGGAAGGAAGAGATTGATATCCCAGCTGCAGGAGTAAAGCTTGATGTGGAAGCTCCTTCTGGGGCAACTTGGAGAGCTACTACAACGGCACCAGCCCGGAGCACCCTGGGTGGATCTGAGCTTGCCTGTTGCTGGACCGTTCATGGGCACGGCGGCGAGATGAGACGCTACAATAGCAGCAAGTGTCTTAGCTGACACTAAGTGTGTGCCTTTGGCACTGACTGCGTTGGCTCTCCTGCTCTTGCTGCCCACTGCCCCGTTGTGCGGGCTCCTTGCTGTTCCTTACTTCAGGCCCTTAGGAGGAAGGGATGGCTGGTCTTGCTGGATGGGACACAGGCATGTGCATCAGGAGCAACAGCTGGTGTTACCCACGAGGAGAAGTCATGTGGATAGAAAAAGGAAAATAAATCCCTGGTCTATCAGCGCTCTCCAAACCAGCCTGCAGTAAGGGCTACATCATTGCAACACTTTTGGCTTTCTCAGACCCAAATGCCAGCAGCTGAGTTATCTTCATTTTTAACTGTATGATGGGCTTTTCTGAGATTGTGTTGTTTTGATTGAGTACTCCTTGGGTCGGGTTCAATTTTCTACCAATATCGGTCCCAAGCCAGGCCTTGGAGTCTTCTAATGAGGTCAAGAAGCTACTGCAAAATTTAGAGCGAATGGGAAAAAAGCAACACTGGTGACAGGTCACTTACAATTTTAAAGATCAAGAGCCACCCTCCCTGGCGGGCTGCCCTTTTCTATCTGTAATCTGTCCTACAAAGTGGATGGCAGGTAATTCACTGGCAGATCCCTCCCCTGTACTGATAAAAGGGATTTTAATTTACCAGTGTGTTAGCTTGGCACTGCAAAGCAATACTAGAATGATGACTGCCCTCACACTCAATGCACTTCCAAACCCTATTTATAAACTTTTAAAAAAGGATCTGAGGCTTCATTGTCCTTTAGATGAAGAAGAGGAAGAAAAATGGCACATATGTCTTGAAGTTTCCCTCATTTAATAGCCACAAATATTTTGTTCTGATGCGCTACCTCCATCAAAACTGTGTTTAGTTTTCCTGAGGTTAACCTCTGGTTTTCTTAGGAAAAAAAAAAAAAAGGGGGGGGAAACTATCATCTCTGTAGATAGGAAAGCAGAGGCACAAAGAGGGCAAGAGACCTGTTCTGCAGAGCTGGAAAAAGATCACATCACTGATTATTAGAGTAGTAATTTGATCAAAAGTCCTTTAACTTTGAGGGTGGATTAGCTAATGATGCAATTAGGAAGGAAAATACCCATATCGCCACCTGCAATGTGCTGGGCTAATCTGTCACTTACTTTGTTATACATCTGTCTACCTACAGCAAGAATCAACACAGTTTAGAAAATCCTTTTTGTCTACCCATATCCTTTGAAGTTAAAAAAAACCCCAAACTTTGGTTCTTTCCCTGAGCCCCAGCATTCAGAGTAGGGCGGGATGGTAGTGTTTAATACACGCTAGAAAAATAGACCTTTTTTAGTTTTATTTCCTGAACAAAACCAATTGGCTTTTTATATAAGGTTGTCCTGCCTTTCTGCCTGTCAGATCTTCCTTATATCCTTCTGCATCCCTTGGTGAGTGTTAACCATGCTTGCTGGAAGCATCCAGCTTGCGGCAGTAATTACGTTCTTATGAGTTTTGTGTAGTTTAGCTACAGAGAGAGCAGGGGCAGAAGACAGTGCCTCCTGGAAGGAGAAGTGAGCAAGACTTGGCAAAAAGCCTTTTGAAAATTTGGGAAAGTTGGGAGGGTCTGGGGGAAAAAAAAAATCAACCCCCATGGGTGGCTGGTGCCCTTGTGCTTGGCTGAGAAGGGCCCTACAGCAACTCTTGAGGATGGCCTGGTCTACTGGTGGGACATACCCATCTACCTTTCCAACCATACTAATTTTAAGAACCCACAAGTGTTAGAAATTAGTCAAACTAGGCAAAAGACAAATGAAAGTAAACCATTTGTGTGTCTCTGACAGCTCCAATTTCAGAGTTAGAAAAGGGATTGTTTTGTAGGTGTCCAAACCTTCCCCAAAACTTCTGAGGCCAGAGGGTTCCTCCTCTCAGTCTCAGGCTCTGTCTCCTGCAGGACAAACTGACTGCAGAGAGGCAAGGAGTGATTTTTTTTTTATTCTTCATGCTTTGCATTTAACCATAGTAGGAGGTGCTACGAAGTGAGACCGGGAGGATGGAGGCTCTTTGGTTTTGACCGAAGCTCTCTGGAGGCTGCTAGGCACTAAGCACCCCCGTAACTAGGGTTTCTAACTGGGCCAGGGAAACAAATGCCTGTGTGCTGATCCTGGCTTAAGTGAGGGTATAGAGTGAGGCTGTAGAGTGAGGCTTAAGCCTGGCTATCTGTCCACGTGAACCTGTTCCCCCTGGCCTTGGTAGCGCTGACTTCTTAGCAAACGCTGCCTGCTGTGTATAAGGTATCACACCATTAAGCCTACGCAGAGCAAGGCCGCGTTAGCTTTCCCCGTGGTGCTGCCCAGACCGGCTCCAAGCCACAGATGACAGGGTGACAAACACAGCATCAGCTCACTGAGGTCACCGTCTCATTCCTGCCAGCCCAGGTGTTAGTACAAGGAGGAGAGAGCTTCACCACTTCCTCACCACAGCATTGGCTTGGGATTGACTGCCGAAATGGAGCTGTGCCATGCATGCCATCGCCTGCACATCATCACAGAGAGGACATGAAAACCCACTGAGGAAACTGCCATCTTCTGCCTAAAGTTCTACCTGAAAGCAGGGGCATCGGCAGTCACTTTGGGAAGATTGCATTTGATGTCCGTCAGCTGCACTTTGTCTTACGGGGATTTAAATACACTGGATTTGGGTTGATCCTGAGCAGAGCGCAGTAAAGAGAAAGGCAGCAGCCTGCCTTGCAGGCCAGATGGATCCAGGCAAAGCTGCTTTTGAGAGCAGACACGTCTAACAACATTTTATTTTCCACTACTAGAATTGTATGTCGACAGATTTCAAATATCTTTCTAAGTCCCAGTAGCCTGATTGAAAGTGGTGTGTCTTTTTCAGACCGGTTATGGCCCTTCTGGAATGTGAGTCTCACTAGCTGCATCCAAATCTTGTACTTTGAGTACGTTCCTAATTAAAGCAGATTGGGCCTTTGGGGAAGGAGGGGCTGCAAAGCATTTCCTAAAGCGCTTTCTACTTGAATTTCGTTTTGAGAAAATACACCTGGAGGATGATGCAGGGACTAGGATCGAGACAAATTTGGGTTTGGTGGGTCAATTAGACTTTCATAGTAAGTTTCTGAGGGACAGTGAGAAATGCAGGAAGCCCAAGTGATGAGCCCGAGTTAGCCTAAGGGCTTGACACAGAGATTTCACACTTCAGATATATAAGGCATGAACTTCAAGCCACTGTTAAGTTGCTGACATCTTTTTTTATTTTAGAAATGCCTTAAAGCTGTTTTCTTCAATCATTTTGGAATGTGAGCTGAGAAAAAAGCCATTCAGGCTAAACCAGAGGGATAAACTGCCCATCTCCCTAGTGTAATAAATACCAGCTCAAACACCTATGAAATCATCTCACATCAGACAGGCCCTACAATGTTGTGCCATAGACTTTCTGCTGCCACCTACACAAGAAACCATCAGGCAGGAAATCAGATCATGAAAAACAGGTTTCTGCAGTAGTAAAGCAGAGCGGGTTCGATGGCTGTCGCAGGATGACGCAAGCCTGAGCTCTGAGGAGGAAAGTGTAGATGCATCTGAGTCACCTTTCTCCCGGCACCAGCAGCCTTAGTTTAAACATCAAATAGTTATTTTGTAGGTGGTGTTTCTAATTTGTTTTCTCTGTGGAGATCTGGACACATCTCATGTAAATGATACCAGCTGGGTTCATGCTGCTGCTGGGTCCTCACCTGCCTCCAGGTGGGGGATTTGGCTTGCCCAGGTGATGCTGCTGATGAATGTGGGGAGAGGCGATACAAAGATGGGATAGAAATGTTCCCCCAGCAGTATGGCTGGATGGTATGGGGTATCCTTTCTCCTGTACTGCTTACTTCCAAGAAAACTACAGGGGTAAACTCTTTGCTGTTCCTTTCCCCATTGTTTCCAGCTACCCTTCAAAATGTTTCATGGTTTCTGAGTGTCAGCCCTAGAGCTAAGGATCCAGCTCTGTCTCTGGAAGGATGGTAAAGTTCAAGGTGATGGCCTGCCCTAGCTAATGCCATGGGAGAGCTTGGGCTTCCCAGCCCTCCCTGCAAAGCCCACCAGCAGCATGGTCCTGGAGGAGCATCACTTGCTGCCCCAGAGGGGAATTTCCCAAAGGCTCCTGGGGCTCCGAGATAGAGAGTTGCTTGCCTGCTTCATTGCCAGCTTCTTATGTGACTTTTTCTACTTCAGTGCCACCTTGGGGCCGTGGCAGCCTTGGAGAAGTGTGACGGGCTGGGGAGAGAAAAGGCTGCAGTGTGCAGTAAATGGCTGGGTAAGTGCTTGCTTTCCCCTCTCTTCACCCTCAGTACACTGGACTTACCCACAGCGCTATAAAGCAAACATGCAGTGCCAGTCCTAGCCCTGAGCACCTTCTCCTGTGTCACAGGAGTCTCAGTGAACTGGCTCTACGATCACAGTGGGCCAGAAGGATGCTTGTGGAGAGGAGGGGAAGGGTGCAGGTGGGGCATCGAGCATTCCTGGGTCTTTGCTCCAGTATACCTGAGGAACAAGAGGGGCTCATACAGATTAGCTGCCCTGAGTGGTGATGAAGGTGGTGATCAGGCTGAGTGCAGAAGGTAATGGGGAACCTGGAAGCCCTCTTGAATGGTCATTAGGATAAAAATCTCAACTTGTTTGATTGCTTAAATGTGGAGAATTTGCACAGGCAACCTCAAATAACATGTTCATTAAGGTTTTGGCTGTACTGAGTGACTAAAGTGCAAAGCAGGTGGTGGAACAAGGTGGAGCATTTCATGCTCATTTGCACCTGCTGTGGATTTGGCCCACTGCAGTAATCATGGAAAGGATGAAATGTAGAGTTTTTTCATGCTTCTCCTACCCCTATGGCTTCTGAATGCTTTAGTAGATGTACAGTGAACAGCTGCAAAGCAAAGCGTGCTTCTACCTGCCAGCAGCAGCAAATTTGTGAAGTTAGTGTTTTATGAATGCCAAATTACCCCAAACCAGGAAAATCTGCAGCAGATACAGAGCAGAAAGAAAAGACCATGAAGCTTGGGGGTGAACTAACAGGTCTAACAGTAGTAACTGCTGAAATTGGTCTGGATTGTTCCCGAGCTCATTCCTTAAATTTTGGCTTTCCTGGTATTGCCTGTGTCACTGGTGACAGTGTAATGGGATGTACGTGGTGGGTAGGTTGCATTTCTGAAGGCTTGGCTTTATCCATCTGATCAAAAATTAAAAAAAAAAAAAAAAAATCTTAACCAGGGGCAAGGAAACGTTAATTGGAACAACATGGTTTGTGTGCTGTTCCGCTCGCAGACTGTAGCTCACATCAAGGGTTGTCTCCCGTGGTCACTTTAAGGCACGCACTGTTCTAGGCAGGTTGGGTTATAGTACTTACTCTGCAAGGGAGAGAGCTTGACAAAGGATTTTCATCATGAAATGAATTTTTCATCTCTGCTGAACATATCTGGTAACAAAAGAAATGTAATCATCTGAGGTATCAACTGTCTCTACTGCTGGCAGTGTGATTCCTGCTTCTTCCATGTGATGCCTTTTCCCATACATTTTTCTTCCTCCTGAAAGGAAAAGCATATAATGTTTTATTTTGGAGAACACAGTTTTTCCTTAGGTTTGAAATGATTATTCCTGGAGCATTTCTTGTTGACCTCTCACTTCTTATGAGGTTGAAAGCTAAAAATATCCTTGGTACGTCGGCATTGCCTTAGGATCCCTAGTGCTTGTTGTATGGTTAGAAAATGTATGTAGGTGGGGCATATTTCTACCGTACTACCTTGGAGTTGCTCTTGCAGCTCAAGCTTGCAGGGAATGAGTGAGCTTTGCAGTGCTTAACTGACTATAAAGCCTAGTGCTCCCCAAAATAGCACATTTCTTGCTTTGGGCAGACTTGGATGGCACAAAGACGGCAGTGCCATCTCTAGTTCTCAGAAGTATGTAACAGTGGAGTCCATAAATGACCCTTCCTTGCTGGGTCTGGGAGATGAGCTAGCATCTGGTTGAAAAGCAGGGAATGATCCAGAAAAAACAAGGCTGCCAGCCTGCTGATATCCCTCCTTGGCCAGCTGCTTTCCAGAAATCAGTTGCTGGGATAACTCATGCATGTGCTTTGGCTGATAACATGGGTGTATCTTTCCCAGTGTTTTCTTTCTGGTGTCTTTTCAGACCCTTCTCCCTCTTCTGATCTTGCTGTTTGTAGCTGAATTTCAGGCCCAGAGGGTCATAGGGAAGCAGATTTGGAGCCCCTGAGATGGTACCTAATGAGGCAGGTCTGCTCCAGCCAGGTCAGACATCAAAGTACCACATCTTCCTTCCTTCACCCAACCCTAAAGTAACAGTCAGTGCTCGCCAGACCTCAAGAAAGATCTTGTACCGGCTCCCACTAGATGCCTAACTGCATCGACCTGTTTGACAGCATTATGCTCTGAGGATGTGCATTGGTCCCATTTCTTGAGCCCTGTGCCTCTCGGGCTGTTTCATCTGGCAAATACTAAGCTAATCCTAAAAGCCCTTGCTTCTTAACAAGCAAAGTATGTGGCATCTAGATGGAAATTTAATGAGAGGACGCTGAGGAGGAAAGCTGATAAAGCAGTGACCTTTCCTCTGTGGTGAGCCAGACCAAGTCCCTCCTGAGGTGCTGAGATTAATGAACGTGTTGGTTCCAGCCAGAAGCAAATGGGCATTATTTATATCATAGGGCTATTTTATTGGGATGCAAATTTCATAGCACTGAACTCTCTGCTCAAGAGAAGCCTTGAGCTGAGCCAGCACAAAGAATCATTGAATTATCCACAATTCCTAACGCAAGCACGCTCCAGGGTCAGGACTGGAGCAATCTTTGAGTGTGGGGTTGGCCATCTGATATGATTTAGCAAATAACTCATTGAAGTGCTGGTTTTCTGTATTTCAGTTAGCAACACGAAGTAATCTGCATACATTGTAGTCAAAAGAGAAAAAAGCATACTGCTATACTAATAAAGAAGGTGTTATTACCAGGAATTCTGAGCCATCCATGTCCTGAACACTAAAATCTTCCCATTATAAGACTGTTTTGGCACTGTTTATAAAATGCTAAAGTTTAGCCCTTTGGCCTGTTTTGCGTTTTAAAGAATGACTCTTTGTCTGCTAAATTAGCTGACCAAACATCCTATAATCTAGGAAGCAAAAGACCTCTGTAAAGTTCATCTGAAGTTTGCGTTTGTTGCAATGCAATTCTGAGCTTGACACTGGGAAATGAGAAAAGGGGATCTCTCTGGTGGTTTCGGAACTCCCTGGGTGGCAGTCAGCTCCCTGCAAGGGGAAGCAATGCCACCAGCAAACAACGGTTAGGTGGAGAGTGGCATTGCATGACCAAAAAAAAAAAAAAAAAAAAAAAAAACCAAAACCAAATTTTTTAAAAAATTAAAAAATCCTGGCCTGGGACAAGAATAGGAGTTGAAGGGACAACACTGAAAACAAGAAGCAGCCTTGAGATTAGAGGCTAGGAGATGAGGTAAGGTGGTGAAAGTGGAAGGGTGAAGGGGGAAAGCAATGTAGGAACTGGTCTTCCTGCACCAAGTTAGTCTGGAAAACTAGTAAAGGTACAAAAACACTGGAGTGTCTGGGACAGAAAGGTATGTGCCAGATAGACTGAGCTGTTACGAGTACTATCTGCTCTCGGCTACAACTGCTGCAGTTCCATCAGCGGTCTGGCCTTGGCCCCTGTTGTTCCTGCCGCTGTTCAATGGTACCTGGGATTAACTTAAAAAAAAAAAAAATTGAAGCTGAACGTGATGCATATCAAATGTTGGCCTCTCAAGTCTACTAATATTTAAAAAAAAAAAAAAATAGAGACTGCTTGTCTGGTATCGACTCTATTCCCTGGGAACATCCATACATGAAAAGGAGGTGGCCCCTTGTCAAGGTCCTGACTTGTTAGGGTCAGATGTTGTTGTGAGCTTAAGATTAGCCTTTATTTACTGCAGAGTGCTCAGACCTTGTTGGGTGATGGCAAAAGATCAGACAAGAGGATCAGAACAGTCACCTTTGGCCTATTTGTATTCCTGTATGAATAGAGAGTAATTATCTTCTCGATAAGCCCTTCTTGGCTTTAGAGTGGTCTTAAAAAAAAAAAAAAAATCCCTAAAACATCAAAGTTAATGAAATTACTAATGCATTTAAGAAATAAAATTGCTTGACATAGGGTCAAATGAGTCAGTATTCCGTGTCCTGGCGAATGGGGAGGGAGGACAGGGGGAGGCGATGCTCTGGCACACTCTCGTTCGGGCAATGCCCAGCCACAAAAATTGCTTCAGTATTTCTAAAAGGCACTGAACTGTGTCTTGTACATGGCTTCATGTTCTCAACACCTAATTAAGCACAAGGTCCACGATTTTGTGGGGATGATCTACGGGTGCACGTCTGAGTTGCACCGCGTGTCCATCTCTCTTAACAGGTTTTAGTTCCATAAATTAAGTCACTTCAGTTTTATGTGTTCAAGGAGGTCATCTAGGTGTAGCAGGTTTCTGTGGCAGGAGTCAGGGGATTTTTTTTGGGTCTCACAAAGATTAATCTGCTCTTTTAAAGTGCTAATCCTTCCATCTAAGCTGACGTGAGAATCCTAACCACCTTTTTATTACAACCCATTACCCAGATACATAAATCTGGTCAGGAAAAATCGGCTTCCAGCAGCTAGGAGTGATTCATTTTTGATGCAAGCAGAGTCCATGCAGGTTTGACATGGGGTTTCAGCAGGGTAACAGGAATTAAAGGGCACATCTTAAGCTGATGAGACATTTGGATATCAGGATTCTTAATGTTACAGTGTAAATAATCTCTTACCACTCCATTAAATGAGAGGCTTTCAGGGCATGTGGCTATTGTTAATGACCGGCTCCTAATCCTGCCTTTCACGGTGTGCTAATTCAAGGTCTCCCGGTGCTTTTTGCAAAACGCAACTGTTCGCAAGTTAGGACCGCGCAGGGAAAAGGATGCTAGGCTTAAATGCAAAATAAGAGGCCAGGGTTTGCAATGAATCCTTGCTGCCCATTGCTCACTGATGCTTATTTACCCCACCTGAAGATAAAAACAGCTGGGGGGGG
>VZTL01011489.1:5904-17666 GCA_013400535.1 Scopus umbretta
AAGGGCAATGAAGCTCATGAAGGGCCTGGAGAACAAGTCTTATGAGGAGCGGCTGAGGGAACTGGGGTTGTTTAGTTTGGAGAATAGGAGGCTGAGGGGAGACCTTATCGCTCTGTACAACTTCCTGACAGGAGGGTGTAGTGATGAGGGTGTTGGTCTCTTTGCCCGAGCAACCAGCGATAGGACGAGGGGTAATGGCCTCAAGTTGTGCCAGGGGAGGTTTAGATTCGATATTAGGAAAAATGTCTTTACTGAAAGAGTGGTGAGGCATTGGAATAGGCTGCCCAGGGAGGTGGTGGAGTCACCATCCCTGGAGGTGTTCAAAAACCATGTGGATGTGACACTCCAGGACATGGTTTAGTAGACACGGTGTTTTGGGTTGATGGTTGGACTAGATGATCTCAGAGGTCCTTTCCAACCTTAACAATTCTATGATTCTATGAAAGATTACTAAAAAGGCAGGTAGCCAAAACGAGTCTGAAAATCTCTTTGAATTTGAATCAAACCAAAACTCTGTAAAAAAGCCCTAACAGCAAATCATATGGATACAAAATTTAAGTGTGGTGGTTGTTTTTTTTAACCTTTCTGAGAAGAAACAAACAAACAAAAAACCAAACAAAAACCTATGTACTACATTTACTAAGGTGAGCCAAAACAGCAAGAACACTCACGTGAAGCATGCTGGTTGTTCTAGTGTTCACTGAAAGCTTTGCAATACTGTGTAATTCTAGAAATTGTAATCAAACGTTTGATTGCTGCAATTATTGAAAAATATCCTCTTCTACAGACATAGAAAGGTTATTTCCCAAGGCTCAGAACACTAACATATTTTCACAATTACTCATGCTTTCACACAAACCTTGATTCTCTCTTTTCTGGATCCATGCCAGTTGCATTAGGAGTGGTTTCCTCTTCTAAAGTTCCCTCTGTATAACTTTTGGAACATGCATTGCAGCTGTAGTTCAGAGTTTTCCCCAATTTCTCTATCTGGTTTCAGGAGTTACATATGGACAGAAAAAAAAAAAAAAGCTATGCTTCAAGGTATTCAAGGAAAACTTATTTCTTTTTTCATTTTTTCTCCCTGCTAGGTAACCGACCTACTCCTTCCCTAATTACTTTTCAATATCTCACAGGAGGATATTCCAACCACCATTTGATTTATCAGACACTAAGTAGACTAGGACTTTTCAGCTGGGAAAGAGATGAGCAAGTACAGAGGAAAGAAGCCTATAAAATCATGATGAATTCAGTGGAAAGGACTAAGGGGCAATTAAATGAAAGTAGTAAACAGCAGGTGCAACAGGGAAAGGAGTCTTAAGTTGTAGAACTTACTGCTGTATATTGTAAATGTTCAAAGACAAAAACCTTCAACACTTAAACAGACCATCACTTTTGGTTCAGAAAGTCCTTCAGCCACACATTGTTGAAGCTAGGAAAGTAATGTGAGAAAGTATCATTACACGTTTGCCACAGTTTTATACTCTTCTATAATTGTCGCTGTTGGGCACTTGAAAAGAGGCTTCTGACAAGACAAGGTCATTGGTCTGACTAGTGTGGCCATTTTTAAGGTTTAATAAAAGCTCCTAAACAGAGGTGGAAGATTCTGAACTGCAAAGAATTTACAAGAGACAGATCAAAACCCCAGTTTGCTTAGAGTCTAAGGAACCTAGCATACAAAGTTTTAAAAAATAGGTTTTTCTTAATCTATTAAGTATTGCTTTAAAAAGATTTTTTTTCTTTTTTGATATATGATGTCACTAAGTAAAGAAATTTGGAAACAGGGAGGTTAAGTTTTCACTCTCATAAAGCATGTTTGAAATGCTCAGGAGACAAAATTTAGGACTCTGATTAAACATCTCCAAATATAGTCTCCCATAAAACTTTCAGTCCAACATATAAATAATTTTTAAAACATGATGTTTGGTTTGCAAGGACTCCACTCTTTGTCCCCTTCAATATTTCTTAAATCACTAACTTAACATTTCCCAGAGGAAAATGCCCACAGAGCAAGCATTAGAAAAAAAAGAAGTAAGAAATCTAGGTTGTGTCTAAAAAACCATGAAATTCCAAGACAGCTCTTTACCTTAGTACAATTGCTTACTAGACATCTTTTGTAGTGGATATAGTTTAGTTAGGGGCAGTCCTTTCGTCATGGCTTATCTACGCACTCCTTACAATCACACAGAGAAGCCCTGGGATTTACCATTAAAGCAGAACATATGGTTCTCTTTTCCTTCTAAATATAAGGCAGAAGTGTACAGCATATGAAAATGGTCTGTCTTAAACTTGGAAAATGAAGGGGATCATTAAGTGTAATAACTGCAGTCAAATACATTTGTGTTTTCAAAACAGAAAAAGAAATAATCATTATTTTATTTAACTTCCAAACCAATTGTACTCAAATATTTAGATTGCCTAACTCATTCTGTCTTCTAGTACTTGTACTTCTACTTATCTAACATGTACAAATCACTGTTTTGTTCATTTATAAACTTAGAAAACAGAAACAAACCTGAGCAGAGAAGCCACAGAGGACAAACCAGAAACGCAGCAGTGTGAAAGCAAAAGTTTTGTAGAAGAAATAACACAAGAACTTGCACATTCTCAAACAAGAATGCCTGCCATGACTCTTGCAAGAGCCTCTGAAGGTATTTGAACTGTGCAGTCACTGGCCAAGACTGCTTCCATTCCTTCCTGGCCGCTGATGCCAACTCCTGTGCGTGCACCTGCAAGCAAAGAGAGGGAGAACTTACTTCTACTAAACAGCTGATAAAACAGATGTCAGCTTATTAAGCTACCACATAGACAGTTTCAGGCAATAAATATTACTACTGTCAATGGAAAACATTGTCCTAGACTGAAAGAAATTTGAAATAAGAGCCAAAAGTGTTTATCAGAGAGGGAATGGTCTCACATCAACACTTGCTTTCGTGACTCACTTATACAGTCCCTCCCATTCCAGGAGCTTCAGAAGCTCCCTGGGCAAGCTATTTTTTTGTTGTTGTTATGATTATTTTTTATCTAATCCACAAGTTGTCGTCTTTCTCCTTTCACATCCTCTTTAATTTTTCCCCTTGCCATTGTTGCTTCTGGAAGACCATTTCCCAATTCTTCACACCAAAATAGATGAACAAATACAACATAACTTTATACTAAATATAACCTTTTCCAGGTTTAGATAGCAACAGCAAAACTTAAAATAAAACTGTTACAGAACAATCTATTTCGTGAATATTTTGTGGAGTCCTATTCTGCTGTTTTTCCTGCTTCAACAGTATGCCATTGGAATTTGAGGTTCTGACAAATTTACAGGGCAAGGCTAGTAGGAGCAAGATGAAAAAATGTAAGCAAGCAACTCAGGCCATTATTCATCATGAAAGCATCTTACATCATTCTATGACTGCCCATCAATTACTTAGAAAGTTATATATTTCCTGTACAGTCTCACATAGCCATTGTACTGTAAAAAGGAACTTCCAAGTAAAACTTCTGATAGTAAAAATAAACAGAGCAGTTACTAGTATTAGCTTAAACATAAAGCATTTTCTATGCTTAATGTCTGATGTTCCGATCCTGAGACACTGCATTCCCAGTAGGAACACCAGTCAGGTGGGAAATATTACAGGATACCAAAACGTAATGTTTAATACAATAGAATTAATGTTTCAAGAAAGTAGAATACTGACTGAGATGCCTGCATACAATTAAATGAGACCCAAATAAGGATATCCTCTACTGCATCCTGAGGATCACGGTGCCTCTGAACAGTAATACAGTAGAAATTTTTTCAGGTCCAGCATTTGGTAGTTCAGCTCAGAGTGGGTAAAGTAACTACCTTGTTGTGCAACAGACTTGTATTATTTTTATTCCAAAGACCTATCTATGAGCAAAATAAAGCAGTGACAGAAATATTTCTGCTAACAGAATATTTCTGCTAGCAGAAAGCGCACCATTTGTTACTCAAAAATTCTGCTTAAAGCAGGACAAAAGGCGAGCTTTCAGGATGGCAGTTATGAGGATTCAATATGTTATTTAGTAAATGCTTTGAATGAAAAGGAAGACCATGATGGCAGGCAGAGGATAAGAACATAACTCATAATCTCAATTGCTACATGGGCTGTGTCCTACACCTAACAGATGGGTCATGAAAAAAACAGCACAACAGCATAACAGTAACCGTTATCAGCCTCCCCATTTGAGAACTACGGCCAACTTGTTCAAATCCTTCAGTCACACTCCATGCCCTATTTTTAATGTAAAATTTGTAACTAACAGTAACCTTGCATTTTAGGAAAATAACCATTTGGAGGGTATTGTAGAAGCTATAACTTCCCACATATTTAAAAGGTGAACAAAGTTATAGGGAAAACAAACAAAGAAACAAACAAACAAAAAAACCCACCACCACCAAAAAAAACACCATCAAGAACTAGTGAACACAAAGAAAACATACATCTTCCTGAGAGAGAGTGAAGGAAGCTGCACAAGCAACTTTGAATGGTTACCCTGTTCTTTTGCTCCTTCCTAGGCATCTGCTCTTGGTCACTGCTAAAGACGGGACCCTGGATTAAACAAATATTTGGTCTGACTCAGTTTAAGCTCACCCGATGCAAACTAATTTATTTTTTTATCATAGTTCCTTTCGAGTGCCAGATAATGGTATAAACGTCGACTGAGTTGTTTTTATTTTTTTCCATAAAAGGAAAAGCAATTTTTCAAATAAAAAAGCTCTAAGTAATGGGCCTGCTATAAATACAAATTCATTAATAAACCAGCCTTTTTATTTACATTAAATCCTAAATTTCCCCTTACTTTTGATCATGCTGATGTCATTAGCTCCATCTCCTACTGCTGTCCTACGTTTCCTGATCAGCTCTGAAACTCATGCTTTTCGTAAAGGAGTGACTCAGGTCAGTTTTAAACTTACAGTCAGCTTTCAAGATTTTTCTCCAAATCAGCCTCAATAGCAAGAGCCTAGAAACTTCTGGTAAGTCAGCTGGTTCCATAACTATTATAAGACAACATGATGTTGGTCATTCCTTGCATTTAATGAGTAGGGCATCTTCTTTTGTAGCAAAGTTAAAGGAATTGTAAGCAACTGAAGCATTTAGCAGAAAATCTCATTCCTATTCAGCATCATAAATCATCCTCTTATGTGTATATAAACACAAATATAGTATATATAATCTCAACACACACAATTAGATTATAAACCACATTTTCTTGCAAAAATATTTGCTTTCACTTTTACCTACTAAATGCTAAAAGGAAAACAACTCCGTAAATTGGCTACTTGAGAAAAACATTCAGCTTTCCAGCTGACACTGGGAGGATTAAAGAGTAAACAAGAAGATTTACTAAATTGAACTATCAACTCAATGAGGCACTTAGTACAAGAATGTGTGTTTCTCCAATTCAGTACTTGGAAGAACGTCCTGTTGTTAACTTTTGCAATTATCATTATGTAATATTTAGCCATACCCTCAGACAGTTCTCTTTTGGATTTATATTTAATACTACAGCTAACCACACAGGGAATGTGGACAGGAACACAAATTCTGTAGCATCTGCATATATATATATATATGATAGGATTCCATTTCTCATGAAAATTGTTACATTAAAACATAATGTAAAGAGAAAATTTTTTCTGAAACAAAAAAGTATGAATCTCAGAAGTTTTGGAGTGCTGCAAGTCACAGGATATGGCAACGAAATACGAGGAAAAATGCACAGCAACAAGGAAAGCTCAAGCAGACTCAAGAAGAGTCAGAAGACTAGGGGGAGACTAGAAATGCTAACTTGCATCTTCTAATGCAGCTACATTCTCATGAATGAAGCCTGAAGTTCTATTAAATTAGTAAATAAAAAGACCTTTGATTTTTGTTCAAGAGTTCAAACCCCAAGTACATGAAAAGAACACAAGCTTGTTCTTAGGACAGGAACCAGATTTTCTAATCAAAGCAAATTGGTCTGGCATAAAATGCTGATATTTAGAAAATCCACTGGAGGTAACTTAATGACATTAATTTCATGTAGTAATGATTTTAAGGTCAAGTTGTGCTCTTACACAAAATGAGGAAAAAAACCCAGTCGTACTACATCTGCCTATTTGCATTTCAGTTAATTGGCATTAGTCCTGTGCTGCTACTCCCCCACAAGCACTTAATAGCAACAATGGTTTATTTTAATTAAGAATGGATAAGATTGTGTGAAACATTTTTTACTACAAGACCATCTTCAGTAAAATTTATTTTTAAAAGCTGTATGGAATACTAATTTTGGTTTTTTCCAAACAGTCTAAAAAGTTTTTTTAAGGTTGGAGCAGTTCTGGAGGAAAAAAACCTGGATTTCCTGGAACAGAACAGATATAAAATTGAAGTGGGAATGACAGGGCAAAACATGATAAACCTACTTCCCAGACCATAAACATTGACTATTAAGCTGTCAATTAACTACACATGACAGACTTGTCCCAGAATGAGCCCAGGTTTGACTTTTGCACTTTTGCCACAGAGTACCTGAGAATCATGAAGTTCTCCATTTTGTCTAAAATAGGTATTCTTTTGCTTCCTTAAAAAAAAAAAACCCAAAACAAAAAGGGAGGGTGGGGGTGGTAAGAAAGGAACATGGCCACCTGACAATGACTTAGTGGTGTCATCAGAGAGTCTATCTACAGATCTGGCTCACTTTTAACTTTAAACTTTTTTTTTATGTTAGTATTAGATTTATTTTTTCGCCTCAAATCTCTTTACTGTTTTTGTTTTCTAAATGCTTTGTGTAAGTTTAAGTTTGTGGCTGAAGAGTCTACTCAGAGTATACCTGAGCCGTATAGCTCGAATGACAGGCTATTCAAAGGCACTTGAGTACTCTTCAGGAATCTATTATCAATAGAACATCTTTAGAAGCACAACAGTTCTTTGTGGGTGGGCTGGTAAGAGGCTGCTGGACTGTTAGTCATGGCAAAGCTGAATATTACAATGTCTAGGAATCTTTGTTGTATGTGGCACTTGTCACTTTTCAGATGTCAGCCTCTGCACTGATGACAAAGCTCACACACCATCTCCAAAGAACAAATGAACACACTGTCATTTTAAAACATTTCAAAATGGTTAGGAAGAGGCCTCAGCAGCCAACTGCAAGCACACACACTGTTTGACACGCAGACAGCATCTACTGTACACATGCTGCACGACCGATCTGTACAAGCAAATTAAGTCTACCTCCTTGCACATACAATTAGACTGGCTAGTAGTACCCAGGGTCCACAGCACAACCAGACAGCTGCTACGGCAACTGTGCAGGGTGACTTCAAGCTCTAGTCAAGGAAGAGCTACACTTTTTCCAGAATATTCTTTTCCTCGGAGCTAAGGTGATCCCAAACAGACTGAAAAGGGATAGTCTTAATTATGCTGCCTGTCAGCAACCATGCCCTTTCTATGGTCAAAAGAAAGCCAGCTGACTGAAATGCAAAAATAAGAACCCCACGTAAATCACTGCGGGATGGCAAATGGCAATAGATGCGGACACTGAAGCAGTTAATATGTAAGTACAATCAGTGATCCAATTATTCTGAGAATAGTATGCTCTCTTTCCTTTTTTAGATCTTTATCATTTTTTACTACAGTATCTCAGCACCACTTATATTAAGGAATTTATATTCACACTAACTCCAAAAAAAGCCTTAATCACTTCTTACATTTCCTTCTTCTTCTGCAATAAGTGAGGTGCACCCCCAGAGATAAAAGCTTAATATATTAAAAAGCCACAATTCACTTGTGAAACCATCCTATCCTTCAAAACTAATAATTCAAGCATCTTATAAACAAAAGTTGTAGACAAGTAGTTCAAGATTTTATTCAGAAAGAGGTAGAACCAAACTTTGTTTAGGCAGTGACAAAGGACAACAATTCTAGATGCTATCTTTGCACTTCTAAGTCAACCAGCAAATAACCAAACCCTGGGACCATATGCGTTTCAAGACACTTCAATACACACGCAACTTTTTTCATATATTTAAAAGAGTGGAAAGGGAAATTTTCTCTATGAAGTAAAATAAGACAAAACAAGTCTGCATCATTCTAGTTAAACTGACAAAACTAACAGATAGAAACTCTTATGGAAAGGAATTGTAAGGAATTCATTTGGGATATCTGGTCTGGAAGGACAGAAAGTATTGCTCTCATTTATTTACCAGAGTTCTTTATGTACTTTATCACTGTGTGACCAGTCATTATGAAAATCTCCTTCATCGCACCTGTCAGCATATGATGGGAGTAACTGATGTTCATAGCAATTTGAGAGATATTAATGCGTTTAATATGATGGAAATTGAAGTGACTTCATTTCACAGGTAATTTATCTTGACAATATTTCGGTTTTATAACACTAAGTTGTTTGATACAGTTACACCATTTTTATACTTATTTTAGGACTAAAGAAGCCCTTTCATCAGCAATACACAATTATTATTTGTAGTACAGCACTTTAAGTACAGCATTGAAATTAGGCTCCTATTATGATACCAACTGTACAAATATATTTGCAAAAGCCTAAGGAATTTTCAGTCTTAACACATAAATCAGCAAAGCACAGAAACAGCAAGAAAGGCATTGAGGGGAAAAAAGAAAATCCAAGGAATAGCGGAGATTAAAACCTAGGTACCCTTATTGTTCTGTTTGGGGAAATCATGAGCTCCATTCTTTCTCACAGAACAGAGTGCTCTGTCACAGAGTGTTACTCAGAATCACAAAGTAAAATTGTGTAGAATCAGTCTTACAATAAATTGCATAATTCTCTAAGTTTAGACATTTAGAGCTTGTTATTAAGGATCAATATTCAATTGGAGTTCCAAGAACTTTCACCATAAACCAGCATCAACATAATATCCAGCAAATACAACACAAAATTTGTAGCAATATTCAAAATAACTAAATAAACGTACCATCCCATTAAATCTCACCTTATAATATCGTATGTATTCTCTAAAGATATATTACAATCATACACAAAGAAATTAATCACCCAAAGTACAGATGAGCAGTCTCTGCAGGTATTATACGTGCCCATCAGTAGAACCATTCACACTGTTACCTTTCTGCAAAGACACCTACATAAAGCACAATATGGCCAGTATTCTGTAGCAGATCCTTCAGAGTTAAGTTTTAATCAAACTATGCTATAATAATAGCAGTTACAATAATGATGAAAACATTTAGGAAAGATAATTTCTATCCACTTGATGCGCATCATAACTGTTACATAGCAGGAATATTAACTTTGAAAACTGGGGAGTTGGTACTAGAACATAAGCAAAAAAAAAAAAAAAAAGAGGAACTTCAATCTAGATATCATCAAGCCATCAAAAAAGCCCGATGCTCAAATTCATAAGTATTAGAACTGCAAGAAATTGTATTAAGTGTTTGGAAAAGACAGAAAAATCTGCAATTAAAACACTTTCACATTATCATTTCATGGCCAAGTGAATTACATTTTCCTTGCAATAAGCCCCCCAAAAAATTTTGAGCTTCAGTTAACACCTAGGAAAATGAGGATATAATTAAGTAAATATTAGCCAGTACACATAGATACATATATTTTACTGCCAAATTACAAGACTTCCAAACACACTGAGAAACAGATATGATGGTTTTCATCCTTCATGTTGATATTCCAACGACCCATGTCCATTACAACTGCACTGGTGAAAGTCCTAATACTGACCACTGGACTCAAAAATCCACAGATTACTTATTTCTTGAACATTAACATAACTATGCATGTGATGGGATTCAAAATTTATACTTTTACTGTACTCTTCTGCACATAAGGCATTTTTATTAAACAAGATATACTGCATTATTCATAACTTAATATTTCAGTGAGTAATGTCTTTGAAGTGCAAAGATCATAAGCAGTTTCATTGTTAAAAGGCAAGAGTATGTCAGGAAATGTTTTTCACCTTAAACACACGTCAACAAAACAAGCTGTTGTATGCTTCACCACTAACAACAACATAGCTTGATCTTTCCCTGTATTCTCATATAAGATATTACAATGAAAAAACAAAGAGGAACATTGTAGTCCATTATTTTTTTTATGTTTAGAGTAACAAAGTTTCATAACTGAATAAATTAAATATTAAGGGAAAAACATACTTGTTTTGGGGGAAAAAAGACTGCAGTAGTGTGGGGAAGAGAGTGGAAAGAAAGGAAAGGAGAAGAGACAGAGAAAGGGAAAGGAGAGAGACTGCCTGACTGTAAAGACACAGGTGCAAGCTGATGGGAAGAGGTAAAGGAACAAGTCTTGCCAGCCACCATCATCTAGTTCAGTGTGTGCACGCTGTACAATACACTGTGGTTTCAGACATACCACTGTGTTGTTCCCTTATCCAGGTGGCAGCTGTACCCTGGCCACACACACACAAACATACAGCCCCCTCTCAACCTTACAGAATAAGTAGGGAAACTCAAGGTTTTAGCATCTAAGGAACTGTAAAAAAAAGATCAGATGCTTATGATTCCAGCTTTGCTTTCATATAAAACATGTTGGCCTTCTGGAAAAGATTAAAAGAAAGTTCTATTACAGAGAGTAAAACAATAGTTATGTTTGTAAGCCATATTAAGTATATGTTATGATGGTTTAGTAATGTCACAGGCATATTTTAAAAATCATGGAATGGTTTGTATTAAGCATGGACACTTAGAAAGAACATGAATACTTGAAGAAAGAAATGAGATTTTCTTTTTATCCAGTTTTCCTTTAAGTTCACATTAGGGGAGCTCCCTGAAAAGAAGCAAAGAGAGTGTACTTTTTAAAATAACATGAAACTGAATAATTTGTATTCATAGCCATGCACTGATTTCAAGCTAGGAATTCTGAGATATGGATTACTTGCACAACATAAATATTCTAAGTGTTTTAAATATTAGCATAAAACCTCAGAACCCATATTAAAGTAGATTTAGCTTTCTAATCAGCTCTGGGAACACAAAATACTTAGAACATTTGGCTAACTCTACAGCAAGAAAACATTTTAGTCATGATTCAGGAAGTCCTCCTGCACTTAAGTATATGTTTACACTAAGAAGAATATTCAAAACATGTAATTTTAAGCTTCTAATTTAAATTTAGTATGTTGACTATTTAAGGGGGTTTCTGAATTCGTATCTCAAGTAGAAGCACTTACACTAAGACAGCTGGACGACAAAGACATTAATACTCCATTGGATGGATGAAGATGTTCAAATACAGTGGTATCTGATCCTTCACCATAAAGCTTTATCTGATCATCTGGACTGCTAACTGAAAGAGAAGAGACAAGAATTTAAAACAAAAAGTGTTATCATTTTTGTTGGGGTTTTCATGCGGTTTTTTTTAAAGGATTGTTTGATCTCCCAGGTCTAATTACAATTTTATTTTACATACCAATAAAAAAAATAGCCATTATACAGAAATAGTCCAAAGGTATTTTTAAAAGGAACAGACAATATCATTATCAAAAACAACATTATTTCAATATGAGAAAGGATGTGTAATACGGAGTGAAACTTCCAGTCCAGTTTTCTCAGTCCATCTTATTTATTTCCAAGTTTCATAAAAAGTATACAGTCTCGCAAAGTAATTAATATTTTGGGTTATAATTTTGCAAGTTGCAAATTGTAGCTAATCTTTGCTTGGTCCTGGGCCTTTTTAAATCTCAAGTCCAAGAACCTAACTTTAGCTTAAGCATACTTCACTTCAAAATCAAATAAGGCAGCTCA
>VZTL01011490.1:287-33941 GCA_013400535.1 Scopus umbretta
GGAACATCCTACGATGTTCCTGTTTCACAGATGAAGACGGACAAACAGACATAGCTGTATGTTGATCATATGTGGGCAGAGCGGAGAAAATTTTGGCAGTCTTAGGTGCATGCTTCTCTAGTCCTATGTAATCTACAAGAATCTGTTCTGCTGTCACTTTTCCAGATGATTCTTGTCTCATAGTCACAAACATCTCGTTCTTGTTGCAGATATTCTGCTTCTGAAATTCTTTGTGGTTGCTGTCATTTGTATATATCAAACACATCACTGCATTTCTGTTCTGTGACTATGTGAAAATAAGTCTTTGACTCAGGTTTCTGAAACATTCTCTTTTGGTTACATTTAAATCTACTCTTAGCAAGGATTTTTTCACAATTTTCCAAATTTCAAATTTTGAAGAAACAAATGTTTACATGACCCACCCCTGTAGAGGTAGGGTTTTTGCTTTATTGGCTTTGAAAGCATGCCATTTTGTTTTTCCAGACAGCTGTGCTTGTGACATGAGCCCATTTGCTGGCCAGTGGATGATACCTAACTGGAAAACAGACAGAAGAGGGGAAGTAGACCGGTACAGATTTCTGCCAGACTGAGTCTCTATGAAATGCCACAGAACTCGACTGGAACATATTCTCTCTTTTTTCAGTTGTGGGAAATGTAGCCAAGTTCTAACCATGAGGTAGAAAGTTCTAGGACAGAAAATTAAATTCAGTGTGGTAATATTTTCACAGAAACTTTTATTACTATAACGTGTATCACTCTGGTAACACAAAAGTTTTAGCTTTAGAACACTGGGGGACCAATATTCCTCAAACTCTGTTAATTCAAATGGGCTGTTAGACGTGTTTTTGATGGACATACTTGACATTTGGGAAAATGAGATTCAGATCCAATTCAGAATCCACTTTTTTTCTGGCACTGATCATTCCCCACCCTGCCCTGAATTGGTACCTCTGTTTAGTTGCTGAATCTGCAGCACTTAATGTTTCTTCATGACTACGGATAAGCAATTGCCCGTGGAGCTGATGTCAATACGGCTTTCTCATGAATCAGCCGGTAGAGCACTGCTGGGCAGCTGATTCAACTGTACCCTTTCCCTGGGGCCCAAACGGTCTCTGCTGCCATATGCTTGCTCCACAGTGGCCTGAGGGGGCAATATTTCAGAGTCTGCTTTTGCAACCTGGAATACGGTTGCTGGCATTATAGGCTTCACTCTACCAAATAAAGCAAGCAGGGCATCAAAGCTGCAAGATTATACCGTCCATTTTCTGTTTTCACAACAGAAAGTTATAAATGAAAGAATTTCTGCAGTAAACAGACAGGGCTACCTTATTATTTATTTATATTTTTATACAATACACCTGAGCATAACCTGAAACTTCTATCGAAATCAACAAGCCTTATGGTACTTTTTATTCTGCTTGGAAATATAGTGTACAGTGATCATCCAATTTTACTGTCTTTGCCTGGGGACCTTGCAGGATGAATGCTGATGAAATAGTCAATTGATTAGAGACAAGCAGTCTTTCAAAAAATCTCGAACAGAAGAATAGCTATTTCCCACGTGTCTCAGAAATATCAATTAATATTCCATAGTGAGGGTGATATCTAAAGGGAGAATAAAAAAATAACATGAAAAGAAAACATAATTCTTTAAGCCAAACATAAAATGTATTTTACCCTTCTACTGTTGCCTGTGATGTTACAGACTGTATTCTAATCCTAACAAACAGCTACCCAGGGGAATTTATAAAGGAATACCTGCAGGCTCTCTAATGGCACCACCATCTTATAAGTTGTAGCAAGAAAGAACTGCCAACCTTAAAACTGAAAAGGCAGTGTCCTTTCTTATTAGATTCCCACAAGCTAAATCCAAGCAGTAGGTAACATCAGCAAGGATAATTGCCAAAGAGTTATCTATGTCGCTAGATCTAAATTCGTATTTCTGATGTAAAACATTTTTGTTTCCAAAAGATCATGTTATAAAGGCAACATCAGAGTTCTGAAACAATTAGTTTGTGCAAAAAAATTTGTAAAATATGCAGCTTATTAGATTTCACAGCCATGCTTCCTACAGTCTCATTATACAGCTGTAAAATGCTGAAGGCTGCCAGCTTGCTCCATTGTCTGTGGGCTGTACAGAAGGCATTTTTCTCCTATGCATAGCAAGCACCTTTCATAGTTCTGCAGTTACACATTTGCATACAATATATTTTTCCTATTTCCCTCACGTTATAAAAAGTCCTTAAAATGACACATGAGTAATCTAAAAACATTGTTGTCTTACATGTGGTAGGATATTCAGTTGGTCAGAGATTTTGACTCATACACATACTGTATGATATTAACATTTTTAAAGATTTCATTAACTTTCTAAACTCTCTAAAAATTACATTAAGAAGTATGTAACATTTGGAAGAAACAACCAGATTCCTCTTCTGCTTATGGAGCTAAACCTGACTTAGTATCCCAGAGGTATATGAAAAGATTACTTTCCTGGTGGAAACAGGAAACAGTTTCTTGCATTTTCCTGCATGGTATTTAATAATTTATTGTAGTGTTTATTTCCTACTGTTGACCAAGCTGCTCCTGTTTTATTCTTTCAGATCCCTTTATCAAGCCAGATTTTACAGGTGTTAGAACTTTTGGTTTAGACTATCAATTCTTTGGGGCAGCATTGGCCATTTGCTGTAGGTCTGTAGAGTACTGGGTTCTCAACTCTCTCTCTTTGCATTTCACTGGCATTGCGTATGACTTGCTAATATGCAATGTCTATATGGGTATATAAGTGCACATAGCTGTGTATACATATGGGAAATAATGTAAATGAAAACAAAAGTCTGGCAAGATTTGTACTTGTCCTATGCGTTGGTGTGCCAGCTTACATCTTGAAGTTCCTGGAGGGTTAGTGTTATAGACTGGTATGGCCTATTACAAGTACGTAAACATAAGAGAGAAGTCATGTGATTGAAATTTAGGCCTTCACGTTAGCTGGCTAATTTAATTTTGATTCCTCTCTGGTCAAACAGGAAAGGAGGATCCAAAAAGAGGATCCCATGACAGGGCGATTCTGTCTTCCTCCCTTGGATAGAGCGGAAAGCTAGTGCAACTAGGTATCTGATTTAGCCAGTTGAGCCTCAAACTGAGTTGTATGAATAACCCTCTTTTCCTTCTTCCTTACTTTAATCATCATAAACAAGATCATGACAGCATTACAGTATTTCACTACTTAGTCAAATAAATTACAGCTGGGAAAGACAAATTACCCTATTAGTTAATCTTCCTGTCTTTCTAGGGTTTTCCCTTAGAATACATTATCTAGCATCCTGTGCAATAGAGTGAACTCTTCAGTGAGGAGGATTCTATTATTTCCCTTGGGGAGCTATTCCTCCTTGTACAATTTCTCATTGTAAGGAAGCTTTTGTTGTTGTTTTTCTTGTTGCAGAAGATTAAGTCAAGCCTTGTATCTATCTGTGTATTTATATGGTTCTCATCACCCAAATATCAGTATTACATCTGTAAAGTACACAAATTTCTTTCTCATTTCTCCTTGTAGGAGTGGATGTATACAGGATTCTACTATAGATATAGTAGAATACATTCTGGCCTTCCTGTCTCTCTAGCATGTCAAGCATAAGTTTTCCTTCCTTCCTGGTTTTCCTTTAGTGGACCATTCTGACCCATATCGCTAGCCCTTACCACTGTTTAGGATGTCATCTTCCACCTCCGTTAATTTTTCATCACTGAAAGGGGTCCACTGGACACTTAAAGCAAATACCTTTCTATTTTTCATCATGTTTTCCTTTAAGTGTGGGAAGATCTCTCAAAAAACCCACACATGACCTCTGTCATCTGTTCTTAAAGCAGTCCTTAAAACTTCCATGATGCCTACATACTGTAGGCACTGTGGGGTAGTTGTGCTAACCTGGCAGCAGGTAGGTCAGGCAGCAGCACTACTGTGTGCTGACAGCATTGCTTCCCAGGATGATTTACATCCTCTTGTCATTTCTTTGTCTCTCTTCAGTTGTCCGTCTCTCTGCATTTGTCTTTCCTTGTACTCGGCTCTTGGAGTCTTTGGGGAGAGGACTTTCTTGCATTGTGAGACCTGATCCATGTATTGGGCTTTTAGAGCTCTGGCAATAAAGTAACTATTAATAATAGTAAAAATATATTCAAGTACTGATGTAGAAGGTAGGAGTGAAATAATGTACGATCTGCAAAAGAACCCCAAAACACTCATACAACATACCCACATATATGTGTGGGTGTGTGTATATATGTGTGTATATCTGCATACACACCAAGCTATGCAATTTAAAATACCAATGATAATATTTTATATGTGTATTTTGCATATGTTAACAAGTTCTGGAATGCATTACACAAATTTCTATTCCATATACTTTTTCTTTATTTGGCTAGTGAAATCTCTAATTTATAGATTTTTTGTTTGTTTGTTTAGAAATGGTCTCATAGAATAATACAGGATGACAAGGCTTAAAACTATGTTTTTGTATTTTAAAAAAAAAAAGCAACAATGAAAAACAAATAAGAATAAGTTTCCTTAGCTTTGAGGCAGTAATAATTTACATGTCAAGAAGTTATACAGGTTTTTATGAGATTATTGCAGTTTTATTCAATAAAAAAATAGTTACCATGACAACAACTGTCATGCTACCTGTGAGATTATAGCAAAGAAGGACAGTGAAGAAAAGGCTTCATTTTGGAAAGAATGCTTATCTGACCTGCTGAATGCAAACAATGCTTTGCTTTGACCACTACTGACTGCAGGGCTACTATCAGCCAAACTCAAAATCTAGCTAGAGATTTTGAAGCACAGTGATCCTTTTAGAAAAACAAAACACTTGGTAAATAATGGTGGGTCTTTTTCATGCAAATATACTCTTAATGCCCTGTCAGATAGGTAATCAGATTTTCTGAATGAAATGTAGACTTAAGCCTGTCAAGATTTGGGAAGAGTAGGAGAGAAAGAGCGAGGGAGACCAAAAAAGGCATCAGAGGAGCAAAAAAACCAAAACCCAGAAGGCCCTGGGAAAATGAGAAAACATGGTCCCACTAGGTTGCATTATGGTCACATTTTTTATTTTTACCAGCCATTACACTCTTTCAACGAAATGGTTGCTTCATTGAATATGGATTCATGTAAATGTCTGGCACCAACTATGCGTTACCTCCTCTAGAACATACAAGTTTGATTTTTTTTTTTTTTTTTTTTCTTTCCCAGTACACACATTTCACTGCCACACCAAAAAATTTGCTTTCCTACTCCCTGTGGCAGTATATGCATTTTTCTTTCTGATTAATGTGTAGAATCTGTACCCTGACTTGCACATAAAAACACAGCCAAAACAACAGAAGAGCAGTAGCTGAGCACACACATCTTATTTTAATGATGGCTTTTAATCTTAGTTTGCCAGCAAACACAGGCTTTCTTACCTAGCCATATAAAGATACTTTTATTGTTAATTGCATCTCTGATTGCTAGCCTGTTACAAAAAGAAACTATGAAACCTGACACTAACAGAGTAAAACAACGAGCAATGGTTAATGGCTAAATCACATTAGGAGTGTTCATTAATTAAAATCTGTTTAATCTCTTTGCAGTCCGTATTTTATCACAGGGTCATTAGCATTGCAAAAGTGTACCTCAGAAAAAAATGCAGAAAGTTTTTAACTGAACATCTTAAAATTTACCTCATCTATCGAAAAAATGGTTTTGTTTTACATAAGGCAATATTAGGTACATAAAGAAAAAAAAGAAACAGTGATTATGTTGTTTGGGCCAGATTATATAAAACTGCTATATTATTGTAATTAGGACAACAGTGACTTGGACTATAATAGTGGCTTTCTTGTAAAAATCACACCATTTCAAATTTATAGTCTCTAACTAAATGAGTTTGTTGTAGCATTGACAAAGAAACAAACACAAGCCAAATGCAGTCAAAATTAAACACAAACAGAAACCTTAGCTGTTTATTTGCTGGGTAGTACCCAGAATGTTATTTTTCAACGAGCATTTACTTAATAAATGCTCTTCTCTGCATTCTTACTACTTTTTCAATGCAAAATTTTTATCTTTGAAACTTTAAGCACCTTATGCATGTAAGAAATATTTATGTACATGTACTTTATAACTTCAGTGTCTGTAGTGGAGTAAAATCCTACTTAAATATTGATAATCCAAAGCTCTAGACCAAAGCATGGAGAGTTCTGCTGTGTTCGGGAGATTGCCTAAATAACAGCCGTGGGGGCTGTGAGTTCCTTTCTCTGCATTACTTCTCACCCTCAGGAATATCTCAGTTCTCCAGATCTTTTGTTCATGCTTAGTTGAAAAAGGTTCTGTCACCTAGGGGAGTGGGATAGGTTGCTACTTTTTCTGGACCCTTAGCATCTTGCAGTGGAACCAGAGCAGCACTGATATGGTGACATCCTCTGCAGCTGCAAAGGGGACAGAGTCTGCTCCTTGATATACTTCCTGTTGCCCCATGTGAACTTATTAACGTGGCAGGTTTTACACCTGCATAAGATTTGATTCAAGGCAAACAAATTCAAATTAAAGGTGATAAAATTTAAACTGGGTAAAAGCTTAATTTCAACAGTGGAAGTAATTTCTTTAATTTCTGTTTCATGATTACTTACATCTTTCATAAACAATTTCCATCAGTAAGATGTTGGGAGCAAATTACTGAATTTTAGAGACCTTTTCAGAACTGTGTGTGATGGTCGGAAATGAAGTGCTGAGTGGCGGAGACTGGCAGTGGTAGAAATTGATTTCTGGGAGCTGGGAGAGTATTTTATTTTTCTGTTCCCTTCATTAGTTTTATTAGATAAGATTATAGTCACACTTCAAGTGACCTGTAAGGGAAAGAAAGAGAAAGGTATGCCATTTTCCCCACCTTTCATATATATAAATAGTGAACAGGAATACTGACTGTTATGTACGTATTTTTAATGTATGTCTAAATTTCAGATAAACTTTGGGCCTCGATAAGTGATTAAATTATTTTATATCACAAGCAAAAAATCTTGAAAGCTGAGCATCAGGATTGGAAGCAATGTTAGACACTGATTGCCTCTTTTTATTAAGGCATATTTAACTTTAATGTCTAATGAACACTTGGGATAAAGGATGCATTTATCAAAGAATCAGCACATCAATTTAAGTTGTAATCTTGAAATAAATATCTATAAAAGTCTTCAGGAATTCTCAAGTAAAATAAGAACAGAATAGACATTATATATCAAATCTTTGTAAACAAGAAATGTAATTATTTCTGACGTCCTTTGAAACGAGAACCAGCTAGGCAAATCAAACACAATCTCAAATAAGTCAACAGTTTCACCACTTTATTTTCTTTCATGTAAAAAGTATATTATGGAAACAAAATGGAACAGCCTGGATAAAATACTCTTACAAAAATTTTCACTGTTCTGTGATGAGCCTTATCTTACTCCAGCCCTGTCCCATTGTATGATGTTCTGCACAGAGCTCTTCTGTCTTAGAAGGTTACAAAACAAAAGTTTTATGACAGCAGCCACAGAAACCTTGTACATCACCTGCTATTTCAGTTTGAAGAAAGCACTGACCTCTACATTCATATTTGGTATCGCACATGGAACAGCAGCTGTGAACCGCAGGGAATGTCCTGCTGGGATAGTGGGGCTGTAGCGTGAGTTCTGCAAGAGAGGAGGTACAGCTTGGCTAAGAGATTGCTTTCTATAGGAAAAACAAAATAGAGAACTTGTAACTGGTGTAGGAGTTACAGAAGGTGAGCCAACAAAACTTAAATATGTGAGACAATTCTAATAGCTACATCTTTTCATGCTTTGTAACTACTGTGGGCAAGCCACAAAGGGTCCTTTTGTTCATCTGTTCCTGCAACATCCAAACTCAAGCTTCCTGCATGCTTCCTTGTCATTGTTCCCAATTTCATTTATTTTCTGTAGCCTATGCCATGGCCTCTGAATGTGCCCTATGGTTGCTTCCTTATTACCATTTTTATTCTTCTGCATGTGAAGAAGGTCATTCAGGATATCGTCTATAGGCTGGGGCTGCTGTACTTCCTACAAGGCTGGGGACCACATTTGAGTCATCGATCCACTTTATCGTTTTCATTCAAAGCTACCAGGCATTGTCTGTTAGTGTCTGGGTATACAGCAAAATTTGTAATTGGTCAGACAACAAATTTCCAATATTAATTCCTTACAAACCAACCATCAAGTTGAGGATAAAGTCCATTTCTCATGCCCAGTGGCAGGTTAAAGATTATTGTGTTTAAAGTTAGGTACAAGATCACCTTTCAACACTAAAACCAGTTCAGATTCAAACCATATGCAGTTTACATGTTTATAAACACAGGTTCAGCAAGCATCCGTCGAAGACAGATGCAACGTAATATTCATCAGCATTGTGTTCCTCTTCCACGTGGTACGCATCAGCTGCAGGCCACATGGATTCTTCTGGACCCTGCTGAGCAGCAGTAGAGATGCTGGTGGGGTACTTTCCTGCTACATGGGGCCATGGTAGAGCTTGCTTGACAACCAGCTGATCTGCTTCCCTTTGTTGATGTTCTTCTTCTGGGAGAATGGATAGATTTACACCAATAGCCAAAATAAATGACCAGTGCAAGCCATAGGCATTTTTTTCTCTAGTGGGGTGTATTTCTGCCTGCTGTGTTTCCTTCTCTGGGAATTAACCCATTACTCCCATGCAGAAAATCTGCCACAACTTCAGGCACTGCAGAACTTTGTAAGTGAGGTGTTATCCATCCCTCTAGGCACTCCTAAATCCTGCTAGCCCTGTGTCTTGCCCTGATATTTGAAGTGGCCAGGTGGGAAAGAGTGAAATGGCAGCTATTGGGTGATATGCAAATTCTCTCTACATTTGCAAACATTTCTCTAAATAATTTGCATGTACTGTAACCCCCAAAACTGTCCAAAAGCCATAGCCATGATGTGCCTTACAGAGAAAGAAGAAAAGAGAGCACAATGCAAGGACATGCCAAAGGGATGTCCTTCCCCTTTACTTTACTCTTCTCGGCCTGAAGTGATGTGTAATTTGGATTCAGCGGCACACAAAGTGTGAGAAGGAAGAGGAGGCTATTTTTATTGGTATATACAGAAAGGGGGGTATTTTGGTGGGTGCTATAATTCTTTTCCTTTCTGAATATAAGAAACATAACTCAGCCCTGTTGTGGTTTAACCCCAGCTGGCAACCAAGCACCACCCAGCTGCTTGCTCACTCCCCCCTGGTGGGATGGGGGAGAGAATCAGAAGAGTGAAAATGAGAAAACTCATGGGTTGAGATAAAGACAGTTTAGTAGGTAAAGCAAAAGCTGCACATGCAAGCAAAGCAAAACAAGGAATTCATTCACCACTTCCCATCAGCAGGCAGGTGCTCAGCCATCTCCAGGAAAGCAGGGCTCCATCACATGTAATGGTTTCTTGGGAAGACAAACGCCATCACTCCGAACATCCCCCCTTCCTTCTTCCCCCAGCTCTGTTGGTGGGAAGAAGCATGCTGAGCCTGACGCCGTATGGTGTGGGATATCCCTTGGGTCAGCTGGGGTCGGCTGTCCCAGCTGTGTCCCCTCCCAGCGCCTTGTGCCCCCCAGCCTGCTGGCTGCTGGGGTGGGGTGAGGAGCAGAAAGGGCCTTGGCTCTGTGTCAGCACTGCTCAGCAGGAACGAGAACATCCCTGTATCATTCACACTGTTTTCAGCACAAATCCAAAACATAGCCCCATACTGGCTACCGTGAAGAAAATTAACTCTACTGCATCCAAAACCAGCACAGGCCCTTAACGTTTCTCCTGCTCTTGCTTTCTTTCCCTCTGTAGATATTGTCCTATTGTTAGCCTAATTAATGTCATCATTACATTTTTACATCATCCAAAAAAGAGTCTCTGCAGCAAGCTTGTTGTAACCAACTGAATTAATTCAATTTTGCTTCTTACAGAAATGGCAAGTGCTATGTTGCCTAAGAAAAAAAGGAGCAATTTCCTTAGTTTTTCCTTCTAGTTTTTTGGTCAGAGGGTGGAATTTATAACTCTGGCTAGACAATGTCCCCCTCAGTGGCAGAGACTCATTTCAGAGACAATAGATGTTGTCCTAACTCTGTCACTGTGGCCACATCAAACCGTTATTATGGCTGCAAGCCAAGAGAAGAAAAAAGAATCCTTTTTATTATTGCTTTTCTATGTGGTCTCTGTAACTTGGCAAGGTTCTTTTAAATGTGATTTTGCAAATCTTAAATGCAACATATTATATTGTATTGTTAACCTTGTATTTTGTATCCCTTTGATATAGTTCCTTTGCAAACGCTTGAAGTCTACGCAGATCTATCAGGTAGCTTTAAATGCATTCTACAAAGAAACCTTAAATAATACAGCTACTAAAAAGGTTTTTCTTTTTCCCAGAAATTCAGTCTGCTGGCATATATCATCTTGAAGGAAAACGTTTTGTTTGTGTTCACAAGTAAAGTTTTAAGTTGATACTGATGGTTTTTTTCTTTTATTTTTGTCATACAACTCACAACAAAATTATTTTTTGTTTCAAATTTTTTTTGAACAAGTTATGCAAATTTCTAGTAAGAGTGTAAACATTAATTGTGTGTATTCTTTTTTATTTAGGCACCTTTGTTACTAAAGTAACAGCTACAGATGCAGATGATCCAGTTTATGGAAATAGTGCCAAGCTGGTTTATAGCATTCTGGAAGGACAGCCTTACTTTTCCATTGAGCCACATACAGGTAGGTGACTCTGAATGTGAATCCCTGGGTTATATTTACACGAGTGGCCATGCCCCTTATGTATTTCATATAATATACTTAAACAAGGGAGCGTAAGTAGACGCCTGTCAGTATTACCGAGTTGTAACATGTATCTCACTTGTATTCCTTCAGAGTCTGGTTATGTAAAAAGACAAAGGAAAATCTGTATTAATGGTAGTGTAAGTAATGGTGGTGGTAACGTTATAGAAGTTACTGAAGCAAAACCGAAGGTAGTGGAAGTCCATGTGACTTATAACTGATTAGGGATTGAAAGACTTGGCCTGAGGAATTTAATGAGCATAATGTAGTTTTCAATATAAGACTACAGTATTTCCAGTTAAAGGAATTACAGTTTAGCTTGGGAATTTTAGTGAATATATTGTGTGTTTTCATTAAAAATTATTTTTCTTTCCTGTTTGGATGGATCAGGGGGAAGAAAGAACATGAAGCTGAGTGTTGGTATGAAGTTTTATTAGCATGCATTTAGGATGACTTTATTTCTCTGTGGTTTTAAAAAGTTGAAAGTCATCTGAAAGAAGTGCCAATAAATCCATTCCCTCTTGTTTTCTGTACATATGTTGTACTTGCAGCAAACCCATTTAGTTATGTCTGAGAAGTGTTTTTTAAAGTGATTTGATATTACTCCTTATATTCTTTCACCTGTTACTAGAAGCTGTTTTTAATCACTGTGAGTCAAGCAGCTATGATCTCCTAAGGAGAAGAAAACTATAACTCATTTTAAAACATACAAAAAACCTACCTGAATTTATATGACCTTAAAGGATTAAAGCAAGAGTAAAAATCCTTGTCCTTATGCAGATTAACAAAATTATGAAGTAAATGCTAGGAGAAATTATTAAAGGACGCTTTTGCTGGATCAAGTGTGCTGTTTTCTCACCGACGTTAAACAGAGTACTCTTAGACTCTTTAAAGTCTGGAAGTTTTAACTCTTTCTGGTGAGATTGCATAGGAAAAAAATTATTTCCCTTTTCTAGAAATGCCCTAACTTGCAGGGATTTTACGTGAATAGTATAGGTTGATAAATAATAATGTAATGGATTAATCCATTATTTTCTTCTTGTTAAAGGACAGCTATCCTTCATGCGAAAGCAATCTCTGGAACGTGATTTAGTGTTTTATTTTATGCAGCACGTAAAATAGAGTTCTAGAAAGAATAACTGTAGTACAGCACAATGGAAAAACTGTAGATTGTTTGAAAAGTAAGAATGTCAAAAGAGTGTTACTAGTGAAGCCTCTTAGTTCATGCTGGCTGATTTGTTACAATTCATGTGGAAATCTAGCTCTGAACCTGACCATCAAGTATCAAAATGTATTATCTGATTGGTTTGGGGTTTTTTTTAATATTGCTAATTATTGCATGCTGTAATGACTTGAGTTAGCTGTCTTAATTAGAGGGGTATTAGCTGTGGGCTCTTTCTTAGTTTCTACTAGGGAAAGTTAGTGCTTTAGTATGAGAACACATCAGCTTTCACAGGGGAGCTGAGAAGAGTATTCTCCACCTACACAGAAGATTTTTCACGTCTTTCATATAAAATAGCCTGAAAGTAAATATTCCAAATGTAAGAAATTGTTTAATTTTACTCAGGTTTATTATTTGTATTGCATTAAAACCTTATGCTCAACCCAATGAAGTAAGTACTCGTCACCTAGGAAAGTGATTTCCATTATCAGGAAAGCCAGAGAAAACTCCAAAGCTTTTTGGTGAACCTGAAAATCATGATTTTTCTCCTGTTTCACTAGCATTAAATTCCCCCTCCTATCTTCATTTCCAGTTATAAATATTCCTTTGAGTAGCAGTTCAGTTACCATGAAAATGACATGTTAGTTTCTAAAGGGAATTTAATCCTAAAGAATTCAAGTGTGGTTTTGCCACAGTCCCTGAGTAAGTGGCTTCATATTATGGAGCTGCTTTTGAATGAATAAGTGGTTTCCGATTCCCTATTTTCCTAGATCTGTGGAGGACATCAACTTTGTTCTTCCTCTAAACCATTACAATTGAATGAGTTTATGTATTGAGGCCATTCTCTGTTTCTTTGCTATCTCTATGTGATGGCCTTCATCTGTAGTGTAACTACCCTATTACTCTTACAACTACCCACTAAACAGTTTGTTAAATCCAGAGAGTATGCAGTTGTTTCCATGATATTAGGTGGATGTATCCATCGCTTGTAAAGTTTTAAAATTTGCAGAATTTGTTCTTGTGTCTGAGATGTATCTTCATTCACTTAGAAACATCTTAGTCATACTAAGTGTCAAATTGTGTAGAGCCCTCCAGCATACACTTGTTTAGAACGTGTAAACAATAAGTATACATAAAAGTCTAGTCATTAAGCTATGCAGCTGCAGGTAGTCATGTAGAAACTGCAGCCGCGTGTTATACAGGGTGAAAAAGATTGCTCTAAAACCCAGAAGCCTTGTAATTGCGGTTCTTCTGAAGAGAAGTGTTAATTTCGGAAAACGTAAGGAACTATGCAGAAGATTTCCTTGTTAATACCAGAATTACAGAGCAAAAGTATGATAATGTTTATTACATGCCAGAGCAAGTTTTATGGGTTGTTATATGCAGTCTCAAAATGCCAATAGTATTATGCTAAGATAGCTACAATTTTGTAGTAGCTTGTGGCACTGTATATTTCACCTTTTAGAGGTAGTGGTGCATAAAGCATGCACACTAGGTTAGTAGCTATATAACTGGGATAGTAGTGCTGTTACCATGGACAGATATGAGTGGAGGGTGCATTTTAATAAAAAGAAATTGTCCAAAACAAATAGAAAGTATGTAGATGTTTGATTGTTTCTCTATACTTATTCAACCTTAGTAATGTGAACCATCACAACTAATATTTGTTTCCTCTTAGTAACTAGGCCAGGAAGACATGTTATCTTACACATTTGTATGTACTACTCAGGAACCTCAGTGAAAGTTTTCACGTGGGAAGATGTTTGGATACTATTGTGGCAGTGTACAAATTAAGGCAGAACAGCCAGGTATAGTAATGTCTTATGCAAACCAAACCAAACCTGAAGGTCCTGTCCAAACCTGAAGCTCCAAGTGTGGTAGACATTTTAGGGTTTCAGGTGTGTTTGGGTTTTTTGAGGTTTTTGGTTTGGGTTTTTTTGAGGGGTTTGGTTTTGTTTTGGTTTGGTTTTTGTTTGGGGTTTTTTGGGGGTTTTTTGGGGTTTTTTTTGGGTTTTGGTTTTTTTTTTTTTTGGTTAATGGGGATGTGTGTATAGCTACATTTTTCTCTGTGGTTACATTCCACTAGTGCCCAGGCTAAGGTGAAAGCCTTTCCAATTCATTTGAAACAGAATTGTGTCTGAACACAGATACTGTGTCTAGAATTGTGTCTTTCCCAAAATGGAATCACTGTTTTAAGAAATGGACTATGTTGAAATGATCCACTTCAGAATGTCAATATTTTCTGTTGTTCATGGGAGCATATCAAATGTTATCAAAAGTATAGCTACTTAGAGCTGATCTACTTCGTATTTTTCTATATGACTGCCAGTCATATAGAAGCTTTTCTTGGCTTCATTTATTAGAAATTAAGACTAGATTTAGATGCAGCTACCAGCACCAGGACAGCCATAGGCTGTACTGCCTATAATTTTTTTCATTTCCTGGCTCAGACCAAAGATTGTCTGACCTTCCTGCTTTCTTTTAATGGTACACTGAGAGCTGACCATCAGGAATAATCCCAATAATACGTCCTGATTCCTTTCCCTTCTGCAGTACTCTGAACAAAAAGAGGGATCAAAGGTGTAGGATATGGTTTCATGCCTATGGTGGAAAGGGTTGCTGCACCCGAGCATAAAACTGAGGAAGGTAGTTGCTTACTCTTCTGTTTTTTTGTTCCTACTAACTTGATATTAACTAGGTGTAGTCCCTGTTTGAATCACACTCTTGGTTGAAACTCTGACAGTACTCTCAGCCTTCCTGCTGAAACAATTCTATAATGCTGGGTGCACAGGAATAAGTACTGGTGAGTGACCTATAAAACAATAATTTTCCATTATCTTAGATGAAAAATGCATATACTTCTGCAGTTCTAGTTTGCAAATTCTTCTGTATGAGTTATAGACACATGAAGGAAGGTAAATCAGAAGTTATTTTTCATTCAGTGCTCTGAATATAGCTTAGGGTAAATGCTTTTTTGATGGCTTGTTCTGAATATTTTTCATTTTTCATAGGTGAATTTTAATATGACCACTGGTTTATTGCATAGAGAGTAAACATAAATAATACATTATAATGATACAGATTCAGATTTTCCACAAGAGGCTAAAGCTACAATTTTATGACATCAGATTAGTAATGAAACTCATGGTGAACTAAAATATATTCCATAAATCATTATCGTTACCTCTGACTAACTGATGTCAGGTTTCCTGACTGGTGTGTATTATTTATAAAGATATGCAAGTCGTACATATTGTCTCATAATCCAAATAATGACAGTCAAAATGCTGTGGAAGGGGGTTCCTTAAGACTGCTAAAAGTAGCTAAAGTACACTTCTCACTTTTAAGCTTTTTCAAGGATACTAAATCGTGACTGTCAGCTTTAAAATAAGATTATCATAATGGAACATAATATGAAGTGACGCTGTGTTCTACAATATAGGCATGGAAGAGAAAATACATTTTCAGCTGTATCTGACTTATTTACATTTCACATGAACTTAAATAATGTCACTCCTACACATACCTGAAATATAGTTACAGGAACAAGGCAAATTACACCAAACACCCTACTGCACTGGAAAATACATTGTATTATTCAAGCATAAACCCTTACTATAGATGAAAAAGAATAGATTTTAAACACTGACATTTTGGATGTGGTCATTTGGTACAAAGCTGAAGTTCAAGTTAGTAAAACTGACATGAATAGAAGAGTCAGGAGACCTAGAAAACTAAAGACTCTCCTAATAGATTGTGGATATTGATAATAATAATTGATTTTTTTTTTCTATACCTATCTTTAAATTCCAGGTAGAAGTGCACATGCTTTAATAAATAGACCTTTTAATGATTTAGTATATGGCCCTCTCTGGACCACAGTGTTGAACCCTGTGGTTCTGAAATCAGAACATAAATGCATGAGCCTAGGAGGAATGAAAACGGCGTTCAGCAGAAGTCAGGTTTGAATCTTTTATTTTAATTTGCAGTCTTTATTATCTTTCTCCGTCTCGACCTTGAAATACAGTCCAGCAGAATAAAAATGAGTAAGGTAGCAAGAGGATAAATGACAGCAACTTTTGAGTTACAGACATTTTTGTGATGTTACAGACTATTTCTTCTATCTGGTTGTTAATGTCCAGTTTATTAGTAATGGTGCGTGTCAATGATAGCACAAGCTGCCCTCAGAATATTGCATGTAGTACTGATAAGACGCATCATCATAAAAAAGGCTACTGAAATACTGAAGGAAGTTCAAAACAGGGTAGCTAAGGCGAGAATAATATTACTCATAATGAAAGATTGATTGAACTTAATTTGTATAAACTGGATAAGATGTGATTAAAGGAGGATATGAAATCAGTGCACAAATATTTGAGATTTGTTAATAAAAGAGAGGCATGGGGACTGTTTCTGCAATTACTCATGATAAAATGACAAGGTAGCATTGTCAAACTAGAGAGAGATGGAAAAACAATTTTGATACAGGAAGTAATCTGCAACTGTAAGGGGAAAGTAATGAGCTGCTAGGAACAGAGCTAACTCATGTTCAACAAAGCCTTTCTAAATAGTTCCTTTTCTAAATACTTTAGATTTAAACCCTCATGGGATTAGTGTAGAGAAAGAACTTCTTCAGTATTAGTCAGAGCCTGGATTGAACTGCTGCTTTCTAGCTCATTTTATTAACTAGTGCTGCTAGGATATCTTTGCAAATTCCTGCAGATTTAGTGAAAGTTAACTAATTTTTTAATGGGAGTAATTTCAAGAGGCGTGAACTGGGATGGGTAGATGTTGCTCTGTCTTAGCAAGTGAGGGGTAGGATGCCATTTCCTAGAGGAGAAGGCAGGCATGTGCAGCAGCATACAGAGGTCGGTCCATGCAGCCTGGATAGCAATACTCCCTAGCAACACTCCCAAGGTAGCAGAATCAGCTCCAGCACATGCAAGGATTTCTGGAGCTTATCCTTGGTTGCTTCTGTTGTAGCACCTTCAGCTCTTTCATGACAGCATTTGATGCACTTAGGTGCAATGCTGAAAATAGAGTATATTTTCAAAATAGTATAAGTCTTTTCTTGTCATTGTGTACTAAGTATACTGTACAACCTTAGGAGTTGCTTTAAGATGTTTGTGCAGAGATTCTTTGGTGATTCTGAGAGTTGTCTTGGTGACAGCCCATTAGAAGAGACAGTTGCACTGACAAACCGCTAGTGCAGCAGACCCGAGGGTCAGTCCTACAGTTCTTGCTTTTTACTTAGAAGTATAAAGTGTAACTATTATGGATAAGGTATGTAGGATTGGGTCCTTCGGTAGCAGCAGGAGCTGTCCTTTCTGATTAATAAAGGAAGTCTAAAATCACTGCAGAGACATTTGAAAACAGTTGTGATGGTCTGTAGTTGGTAAAGATGAGTGGCTTAACGTCAAGACAGATTGGCATTTGAAAAAAAGGTCATTTCTGCTTCTAGAGTTTATCTAATAATAATAGTAACAAAAAAGATGATAACCACACATTTCTTGCATTTCAGAGCAATACTACTATCATTTTAGAAAGCTAGTGAGATAGTTAGGACTTAACTATTTTTCTTATCTGAATAGGAAAAGAGGGGCTTCCTATCTAAATAAGGTTGTTCTTCAAGAGACTGAATTTGAGAGAGGCATTTGAACTACACAGCTAGATTTGGAAAGCATCTGAAGAAGAATCCAATGCTACTTTCTGTAAAACATCTAGTATAATTATAGTTATTAGAGGATCATTGCAAATAAAATCCTAAGGAAGCAAGGTCATAAATGCAGTGCAGAATATTTATTGCATTCATTCTCGGTTGGTGAGAGGGTGATCCTTTCACTATGCCAGTGAAACTTCATCCCAGGTAAAAGAGAATGGCTGATAAGTAGAGATGAAAGCTTTTTACCCATAATGTAGAACTCAGATACAAGTTTATCTGAATTAAAAAGGCAGTGTTATAATAGGTATTACCCAGTCATATCCTGTATGATATTCTTGAAGCAGAACACATATAGTGAAGGGTAGGTAGTGCTAATTTACGCGCAACGGCAAACTTGCAAGGGCTACTTCAGAAAGAAAGCGAGATCAGAAAAATGGTAGTAATATGGGCTGAAAAAGAAAATACAGTAGATTGTATGTTACACAAGAAACAAGTGAATTAATAAAACGTTATTCAGCATTCGTGTTGCTGTTTAAAAGAAAGGTAAGCAGTGCCATCTTCCCCATACAATTTTAAAAAATAAACGTGCTAATAAGATACCTACGCTGTTAGTGTCTCTCTTAAAAATACAAAAATGACACAAAATCACTCCACATAAAATGGTATACCATAGTATTCAATTCCTCACCTAGTGATTCTTTTTACTGTGGCTAATGTCTTTAATTTCAAATATATATCCATCTGAATGTAGATCAGACAACTCCTGTAATTGATATTTTTTTCTAGAAAGTTAGCCAACTTTGCTAGAGATTACACGTGTCTTTCTTGTCTAGCTAAAATAAAAATCCAAAGGCATTAGAACTAAGTAAGAAATGAGAATATTTGATGATAATTTTTATTAAAATAATTATGATTTTTATGAAGGGTAAATTGAATTAAAAATAGTGGATTGGTATGCCTGTATCACATCATCAAAGTACTAGATATCTTTTTTTTTTATTTTCAAGCAAGTTAGTTGTGATCTATTCATTTTTTAGGCATTATGGTATGGGTTTTCGCCAGATCTCCAAGTGAACCTTTTTTATGGACTGCTAAAACATCACTGAAGTCAGTGTGCTTCATGGGAATACAGAGAATGCATCTCACGGCTCTGTGAAGAAATTACAAGATTGATTTTTCAGGAGTTTGGGTCCTAAATGACTGTTATGTTTAATAAGAATCTCCACCAAGATTTTAGCACGGAAGGAAGATCAAAGCAATTACTTAGCTCTTCCAAAATGAAGAAGGGAAAGTTCCAAAATATGCAGGTTGAAATAGCAGGAAGTCTTCATCAAAATGTGTGAGATGAATGAGATGCTTAAGAACGGCTTTTCAGGGCCAGAGTCTAATTTTGCATAGTGCTTGCTTGGTTTTGTTCCATGTTCTCAATTATTATTATGTGTGGTACCATAAAAAGATCCTTAAAGAATTGGAAAGGAAAGTGTAAAGTGAAAAACAGATCCTTATTTCTATTGTTCCTTTTGCTTCTCTTCTTTCTCTTTATCAGCTATAGCCTCTGATACATTGCTTCTTTTCCTCTGATCTTTTTCAGTGTGAGACAGTGTATATTCTTCCAAATAGGTTTTTGAAAGTAGTCCACAGGGGTGCATTTTAACTGATTCAAGTCGTGAGGCAGATTGTGCAAATTGCTCAGTGTGTGCATTTAGGACCACTGTAAAAAGTAAATCCCATTCTGCAGCTGTTTTATTTGCTATTGAGCAGTGTGACACCAATAGCTGTTTAGGAAAAGCAACTCAGCCAAAAAAAAAAAAAAAAGTACTTCTAATATTGGTGGTGTTTTCGTTCTCATTCTTTGAAGAAATAGATTACTTCTTGATTTCTTTACCTTCCAACCCACTTCCTGATGTTTCCAACTTTAGTTAGAGGACCTGTAGCCAAATTATGATGCAGGTATCTGTTCAGTGGTTGTACTACATGTCCATTGAATGTTTTCACAGTTCTAAGGGTTGTGAAATATTTTAGAGTATATACAGATAAAGCCTTATCTTGGACAATATGGAGGGAAGGGACCTCAAGTGAGAATGCAGGGAGCGCCCGTGCCCCAGAAAAGGAACAGGTTTATCCCTTCTGATTCTTGGCAGACGTTTGTCTGCTAGGTTCTTCAAAACTTTCAGTAATGGAAATACTGCAAATTCTAAAGGCAGCCTTCTCTGTCTGTACTTACCTTTCTGTGTTCCCCTAATGTTTAACAGAAATCTCTCTTGCTACAATTCCAATACATTTTGTGATTTATATTTTAGGCCCATAATTTCTTCTCATCCCCAGTGGAAAAGGATAGTAACACCCAGTAATTTTTCCATATTTGGTTGTAAAGAATTCCTCATACTTCCCTAACTATATAAACCAATTTTTTTCAAAACTAGACACACCGTTTTAGCTGCAGCCCTACTAGTATGAGTGAACTGGAATGGTAATTCCACGGTTCTTCCTTATAACATACTAGCTAATATACCGAGAAATGTTTGAGCATTTTTATCTGCAGCATGCTCTTGACTCATATTCAGCTCATTTTGACTCCACATTGTTTTCTGTCTTGTGAGTCATCTGCTCTATTGTAATTGTGAAGTTAATTGTTTCACCCACACAAAATACTTTTTACTTGCCAAATTGAGTTGCATCCTGCTTTTTTCGACTATCCAATTTGTCAAAATTGTTTTGAACTCTAATCCTGTTCTTCCAGTACTTCCAATGGCTCCCAACTTTGTGTCATCTGAAAAGCTTCATAAGTTCTTCCTGTCTTCCATCATTCAGGAAATATTGAATGATGCTAGAAGCAGAACAAACCCTATGAACCACTACATCCATCTATCCCCTTTGACAGTGAGCCATTGGTAACTCTTCTGAATACAGTCTTCCAACAAGCATTTACCTGCCTTACATTAGTTTACGGTAATTCTCATCCTTCGCTTTTCAACTGCTCTCCTGTTTGGCACATATCATTTTCATCCATCATAGCATGCTGAAAGTGATTATGTTTTTATTCTCAACTTGTTTCTGGGTTGAACTGAAGTAGAGCGGGTTGAATGCTCAATGAGACAATGTTCGGTGTGCTGTGTGTGTATTAGTATTTGGTGAGACTGAATTGTTTTCTAAAAATAGATTGAAAATTTCAGTACTTCCTGTGAGCCCAGCCTGAGAACTGATGAATAAAGCAAAAGAACAAATAAATATCCTTGAAATTCTCTATGCATAACTCTCTTAGTCTGTCTTTGTCTCGATCACATTACTTAGGTGAGGATGGAGCCTTTTTGTGTTTATTAATTTGCCTCATAAGAGATACCAGCAGTTCTCTTTTCTGACATCCATTCTATAGATTCTGAATATAGAAATACTGGTGGTAACAATCAGCCTGTGTAATTTGGATATATTTGGTGTTTAAAAAAACATTCGGCTCCTCTTGTAGTAATTAAAACAGCAAACTTTTTAGCTTTTTATTGTGTTTGAAATTGAAACTTGACTTTGTCTTTGATTTAGCTTCTGGCAAATGGTTTATGGTCTAAGACAGCAGATAGAAGTATATATAAAACTATTAAAATAAAAAGTTATGTTAGTATCTTTATGCAGAAAAAAAGACCAATTTTTATGTCTTGAAAGTCAGAAACTATAATTCTGATTTAGGTACTTTTTGAGGTATTTAATCTTCCTGATATCTTTCAAACCATAAACAAGGGCTAGACTGTTCCATACATTAAGAGACAAATTAAAATACATGTCTAGGAAAAGTCATCACTTTCTTGAAATAATTAACTTGTCTCAGAGGAAACTGCAGAATACAAAAGTGGCATCTTATACAAGTCATCTGTGGGCTAGACTTAAATATATAAATTAGGTTCAAAAAACCAACCAACCAAACAAGGGAAACTGCCTAAAAAATAATAATAGAGGAAAAGTTATAGTAGGCTTAATACAAAACCCATTGAAATAAGGTTTCATTGATCTTTTGATCAGTTTTTTTAGTGAAAAAAATTAATGTGGACCAAATTCTGATACCCTAAATTTACATTAGCATCCTTTTTATGAGTCATCTCATTTGTAACAATACATTTTTTTTTCAGAATGCATCATTATTATTTGTAAATAGTACACTAGTCAGTCCAAACCAGTTACAACTGTCAAATGCTTTTAGAAATAAATTTAATTTACTCTCCTTACCTAGGTTACTATGGAGGAAGTGACCCTACTCTTTTACTGAATGTATTTTGCACCTATCATACCTAATAAATGTTTATTATTACCTTCTGGGATTTACTGTTCCCCTGTTTTAATTAAAAAAAAAAAAAAAAATAGCAGAAGCGTATTCTTCAATGTTTTGCAGAACAATTTATGTCGCCTCCTATAGGTGATCTAGAATATTTAAATTACACAAATTTTGTACTTCAAGGCTGCTTCATTGGTTTTAGAAGCACTGGATTACATTATATGTGTCAGGGTCCTGAGCACAACCTCCTTCAAGGAGCTTGGTTAAGTTTAGAAGTGTAGCTGGCTGCGTCCAAGGTCAGCTCCTTTGCTGGTACAAGTTGTTGGGAAGAAAGCTTCGTGCAGGGGCTGCGCTTACGTTTCCCTGGGGGCTGTGTTTAGGCTGAGGCTCTACTGCTGGCCCCAGGCTGTGCTACGTCTGCGCCCGGTCTTGTATTTTCTCGGTTCTGACCCAGATCCAGACCCTCCAGCTGGGTTTACTGGCCTGGCCTCAGACTTGCCTTGCTGCTGTGGACTCACTGGGTGATCATCAGACTGTGGCTCAGCCTGGCCGCTGTTTCTGGATCCGAGTGGGACCCTGACTTGCCACTTGGCAGTCTGGCTCCTTGTTGGTGAGGTCCCTGCTCCTGCCTGCCTTGTTTCCACACCGTGCTCCCAACTCACCTTAACTGCAGTTTAGCTGGCCTTGCTGCTCCTAACCCCACTTAGCACAGTTGGGAATGAAGAATCACTGATCACGTATCGAGTTCCTCGGGAACAAAAGATTACTCTGGCTTGGCACTTGTGTACATAAGATAGAAGACTCATTTTCATCCAGAATTATATTTATAAAATATGTAAGACAGCAACCGAAAATATTTTATGGACATCATTTACAGAAGTGTAGGTTACAAGACTGCTATTATGTTATGTTTGGTGGTTTATGTAGCAAGCATATTGCTTTATTCCAAATGCCTTACACCCCCATGCTCTTAGCTTGGTCCTGTACTCAGCCAAGAAAATAAGGTCTGATCAGGTTCTTAGCATTACAATATTAATGATAAAGACCAGGAACATTTCTCTATTTGCCATAAATACATGAATAGATAATCTCAGCATTTCAGCCAGAGTGTCATTTCTGAGAAGCTTATTTAATAGAAACTATCCCATGTGAAAGAAAAAACAGCTATTTGAAGTCTCCACAGCTATGCTAGGCCCAATAAAGAAATCAAAACTAACAGAATCACAGTAAGTATTGACTAACATCTAAAAACTCCTGACAATACTTGACAAAGAACAGGTAAAAAAAAAAAAAAAATTGCAGTGTAAGAGCTAATGAAATGTATGATCAGGCCTAGCAAACAGGTGTATATGATCCAGGTTGTGACCTTGGCCACTCTATTCAACATGCAAATCTTAACAAACACACAGTACAATATAGAATTCTTACCTGCTTTTGTTAATGAATTCCAGTGACTTGGTGAGTGACTGTCAATGTCTGGCCATAAACTGTGTCCTTCAACTTTGCAAGTACAGGCCCATGAAGAGACACTCTTCTTTAAGCCTCGTACAAGCCCTCGAGCACTGTGGTTTAAAGGAACCAATGGTGGATTCAATTCCCCTTGGCATTCTTACACTTCACTTAACCACTAAGATAATTCAGTAACTTGAACTTTGTGCGCTCTTTTCACAGACAAATTATTTTTCAAAAACTATAATTCAAAAACAGGATTAAAAGAAAAAAATGCTGTATTTCAGTTTTACATTTAGAGTTATTTTCTCTAGGTTTAGTGGGACTTCTTTAGTTGATTCTTACTTTTTTATCATTGTGGACATTACTAGACTGTGATGAACACCATTTAAATTTACCATTAAACATTTAGTATTGCCCTTTCCATACTGAATGTTGTGAATATTTTAGCACGTTACAGGTGGAGAATTTTTGGAAAGAGAAAAAGATTTTATTATTTCTTCTGTTAGATGTCCATTAAATCTACAGGAGTTTGCAGTGGATCTGGCCCCATATTTAATTGGACTGTCTCTTGCAGATACCTTCCTGCTAGCCCACTGACATCCTGTATTTTGATATACTACAGATCATTTTAGTTCTCTATCTTTAAACACTTCTAACCTAATAAAGTAGGTGATAACAGCTTACCGAGGTCATTGTCCAACAAGTGGCCCTCCTATAGCAGGGACAATGGAGTGACTTTAGGAGTTTGCAGTACTGGTGACTATGCTGAAAGACATACTGAAAGACATGCTGTCAATATCCAGGAGAAGTTTAGGCACTTGATTTAGGACTTTAATGCAGGCTACAGTTCTCCCTTTTAAACAAGAGCAGATTAAATAATGGTTTTGGTTTTAAAACAGTCTGAATTTTGGTTTTGAAACAATTAATCTGATGGATATGGTTAACAGTGTTTGCAGGTTAAATTTACTACGTCGTTGTCTTCTGTTTGTGAATTCTGTGGGGAAATGATGGATTTCTGTGGGAGGTAGGAGAGAAACCAAAATGTTTGTCAGGAAAAAAATATAAGAATTAATATGTATCACAGAGGTGATTAATTATTGGGTTTTGGACCACAATTTCAGTGCACTTTTAACTAAATCAAGGTAGGTGACCTCTAATATACTTTTTGGAAAATCTCAAATTCTTCTTTATCCTTGCTACTAAGAGGCAACTTAACTGGACCTTTAGCAGTTCAATTTTTATACCAATATTTACATATATCCGTAAAAATAGCTGTGAAACTGAATTTGGGTCTGTACCTGACGTTTTCCCCCCCATTATTGTAGCTATAATTAAAACAGCTCTTCCCAACATGGACAGAGAAGCCAAAGAAGAATACTTTGTGGTCATCCAAGCAAAGGACATGGGAGGACATATGGGTGGACTCTCTGGAACTACAACAGTGACAATTACACTTACTGATGTTAATGATAATCCTCCTAAGTTTGCACAGAGTAAGTGCCATTATGTATATGTGTTCTTCTATATAAGAAAGTAATGTAGTGCTTTTTTTTCTATCAAGCTCTTGTTTTTTTTTTTAATCCTCACATTGCCTGGGTTTGTAATGCAATTTAAAAATATGTAGCTGCTACTAGAGAAAGATTAATAGTCCTCTGCCCAATTAAAAGCTTAGGAAAGGGGGAGTTATGTCCACAACAGTGTACGCAGCTCTCTGTCTTCCTTGTTACCCTTCTTACACCCACACAAAAGGGCTTGGGGGCTTTTTTTCATATATTTGTTTGCTTTCAGTGCAGTTGTTTCTAAGCGCTCGGTTTAGTTGCTGTTATATGTGCTTCCATCTCATGCAGAAAAATGACACCACCACTAAAAGACATATATAGCTGATAAAAGAAATAATGGTTTGACTAATTAGGTAATAGTGAATAAAACAAAGAAAATAAGTCCAGGTCTAGATAATTGTTGATCTTTAATTCAAAATCTATATTTTCTACAGTGGTTCCAATGGATGTCTTGCTGGGCTAGGTTAAAATGATTTGGCATCCTGCTGAGATTCTCTACTAGCTTTGTAGTCAATTTCAAAGATGAAGACAAAAAAAGAAGAGGGAAGAACATAATGACTGGATCAATTTTATTTGGAACAGGTGCAATCTAATGCATTATTAGAAACTTATCTTTTTTATCCAGCTTGTTCTGAAAAACTGAAGTTGTAAGGTATTAAAAGTCTGTTTTGGAGTTGGAGAATGTTCACATCTAGACTTTATATCATTTTTACTTTATTAGAAGCATGTTTTTCTAGCAAGGTACTTAGGCACCCAAATGTAAAATGAATTCTTTTCCACGTATGTGTGACTTGAAGTCCACTTTTGCCCTGCTCTGAAGATGCAAAGAGTAAAATGGGTTTGTCCTAGTATTCAGCAGGTGATAAATACTCTCCTTTAGTCTAGAAAATGCACATACAGATAGAGAGAAAAAAATATAAAATAAATAAGCAGAGGTAAAAGCTTATTTGTAAAATATATATTTTATTACCTCATCTTAGTGGTTTTTAACAGATAAACACTGCACAATAAAATGTTTTCTCTCGTAAAATAAGAAATGCATAAATTTTTTACTTCATATCACATTGCATTGCTTGCACTTGTGTAGTAGGGCTTTCCAACATACGATGACAATTTCCCTAATAATGTAAACGTCTATAGATGAAACTCCTGGCTGAACTGTATCACTAGAATGCAGAGGAACATTTCTTTTATACCTGCAGCGTACTGTAGCTCTAACTCTGTGACTACAGGTCTACTTTTGCCAGCTTTCCTGGCTTTCATATTTGTATCAGCACTTTCTGTCTCAAAAAAACTTTGCCTGCCAGTATGAAAAAAGCTGATCAGAAAATCAGCAGCACAACTGGTGCTAATTGGTACATTTGCCGGAGGTCTCGGCAGGAAGCAGAGGAGTGAATGCATGCGGAGATGAAACGGTCCTTCCCCTGTGCAGGTTACTCGTATCTGTCCTCCTGCAGTCTGGATACAGTGACGCATTGACTGGCTAGCATGAGGGAGACTGCATCACAGATCCCTGAAATATATTTTTAATATGGAAAATATAGATTAGTTTTCCTTCAACAAAGAGTGAGCTGTTGTCTTTGAAGCTATTATAGCTAGTGCATCCTAGTGCAGAATTCAAGCTACCATCTAGGAATAACCAGCCTGTTATAACACTGACCATTACGCAATGTCAATAGAAAAAACTTGCATGTGCTATAACTTTGTATTATGTATATATGGCATCTAATGAGGATTAGCCATAGTAGATATTGTAACTGGATGTTATTACAAATTCTGCCTTTTAAAACTAAGTATTCATAGCATGCTACCTAGCATTACAGATTAGTCATGACTCTGGCCTTATACAAGAGCTGATCAAGTCTTTAACATTTTATTTTTTTTTACACCATTGAAGCACAGTTTGCATTTGCCTGGAAAGGAAAATAAGAAAGGATCAAACTTACAATAGAGCCTAACCAGAATGAAATAGAAATTCATAAGATGTAATACATGCTGCTTTCACAATAAATTGTAATGAACTCAGAAAGCAGTGTGGTTTATCGGTTTATTGTTTCCAGGCAGGACAGAAATGTATATTTATGGTTTGATTTCAAAGAGTGTTAGCCTCCTGGGCTTTAGAAATGAAAAAGATGAACTTTCACTACTTCTCTGATCTCTTTGAAATAATTTTAGAGGCATTTTATAAGTCACTGAAGTTTTTAACCTGGCAGTTTACCATAGGATTGTACTGAGAAGAACTGTGCACTGCTGTGAAAACCCAGGGTTTTCAAAGCTGTGTAACGGGGGTTTTTGGTCAGCTCTGCGCAATGGCACCTTGACACAACAATTCATAATTCTTGATGGCAATTTATATAAAAGAGTCAGCTGCATCATAATACATTTTTTTTACCGTATTTTGTAAACTACCTTAATAAATCTGAGAGACAAATACCAACTTAAAAATGCAATCAACTGTGTCTGGAGATTCAAACCACAAAGTGTGGACAGCAGTATAAATTATGAGCACATAATTTAGTCTCCTGCGGCACTTGATTGCTTTGGCTGCTCATTGTTTGTGAGCCATTATGAATATTCTTGAGGAATCTTGATGATCTCCAAATTATCTCTAATAATTTAGCCTAGAAACATTAAAGAAAAAAAAACAACGAAACAGTTCACTTTGGGGTAGACTGTATGTATAGCTAATATATGTATTTGTGAATTCCTCACAGTTTCCTTCCTACTTCAAACTGTTGCTACTACAGTCAGCCTACAAACAGTTAAAGGAACCACTCCAGAACATTTTGTTTTTAGAAAACTACTAGGTGCACGTAACAGTAAAAACTGCACGTTGTCTCTGAACAACTGTGAGGACAGAGAAGAACAAGTCCAGAACCCTTTGTCAAAAACTATTTTAGTGGTCTCATCTGCTAACCTTGAATTCCTTTTGACTATTTTAACTACTAAGTAGCACTGCAGTTGATTACATCATGTATTAACTGTAGCTTCAATAAGTGTAGATTGCCAAGAGGTAAAAAAATAGGCACTCCAAAAAGAATTTTTGATGTAAAGCATGCATGTATCTTCTGTTTTTCAGAGTACTGTTAAGAAGTGGCGTATATAATAGTCAAATGGGTACTTTGAGTTTTCTCTTAATAAAATGCTTACCTAAAATAACATACTACAGGTTCTAAATAGATTTTGACCCTTCTTCGGTCAGAAGGTTTGAAGCGAGTGTGATAAAAAATAAAAATGCTGACAATCTGAATAGCACTTTCTAGTGGATTTTAGTCTAACTCTACAGCCAAATAGTAAATAGAGTAATGATTGCTATGAAAAGTTAGTTTCCTTTAAAACATACATTTTGGGAGTTTCCTTGAATGGTTCTTAATTAGTAACCACAAAAGGGAGGTGGAAGGGATTAAACAAACAAAATCAAATCAAATCAAAAGGGTCAAAAAAGTAGTAAAGATCTGAAATTGTATAAGGCACCTTTAAAGTCTTAGACCAGTTTTCTACAGAGTAAAAGCCAAAGTTTCATAGCTGAATTCTAACTACGTCCATAAATAAAATGAAAACGGTAAGTTCAACAGTGTCTGCAAAAGAGAATGTTGCATAATTTCAGTGTTGAAAGTAGCTTAATATTTATGCTTGCCAACTCAAAGCATCCCTGCAAGGAAGAAGCAGGATACTACTGTAATGAAAAGAACATTCACATAAGTAAACTGAATATTCCTATATAAGGAACACATTTTGCTGCTTTCAGTAAATAACTTGTGTAAACGTGGTTTGTATCAGTTGCACATCTCAACAGTTTGCATTGGGGAAGTATAAACAAATGAAGAACACATAAGAGATACAGGAATCAGGTGTAATGTTTAGTCTTTTTCTTTTATTTGTAAGGTCTGTATCACTTCTCAGTAATGGAAGATGTTGCTCTTGGTGAACCAGTAGGAAGGGTGAAAGCAAATGACCTGGATATTGGAGAAAATGCTAAATCATCCTATGATATTATTGAAGGAGATGGAATGGATATATTTGAAATTACTACAGATGCCCAAACTCAGGACGGCATTATTAGAGTGAGAAAGGTAAATGATATTAAAAAAAAAAAAAAAAAGTTTATTGTACATATAATTACCCAGCCAGACTGTACTCTGTGAGAAAATACTGAATTCCCAAGGATTCTTTTATCTATGGATGAAGCGTCAAGCCAGTGAAGTGGTAAAAAAGGGATGCATTAGCCTTGTCCCTCAAAATTATCCTTTAGGTGACAACTGGGAAGACATCCATGGAAGTATTTTTGGTGCTGGGAATGTGTTAATTGTATCTGGACTTCCATGTGGTTGAATCATACAGGTTTTCCTACCTTGATTCCAAAGGAGAAGAGTAGATTAGAATCTGTTTTGTTGATGGTGTAAACTTCCATAAAATCTTGGCTGAGTGTTCATCAAATACCTTTTCTCTATTCCTTAATTTGCTGTATACCTGGTGAAATACGGTTCAGATTAAAAATAATAATAATAATCATGGTGTATTATTTAAATTACCTGATGTGCGAGAATCTTAATCTTCTACCTTTTCTCATGTTGAACTCTTTGATCCATGAATAGTGATTTCAGTGAACCTTATCAAAAAGACCAGTACTGTTTCACATGAGAAGTGCCAAATTCGGGCCCTAAAGAAGGCTACAGCTCTGTTGCCTTTTCTGTGCTTGTGCAGTCTCAATGTATGCACCATGAGGTATTTGCATGTACACAACAGAAGGACCACCCAATTATATACAGAAATACAGGAAGAGACAGCATATCTAGAACAGAACTTGGCTAGAAAAGTCAATGAAACATTAATTGCCAAGTTAATTTTCATTATTTTCTGGGGAAGGAGAAGAGAGCTGATTCTCATGCTGTGTTCTGAAAAAGGATATGAATGTAAGTTATAACACTGGCATAGAGGGTTTTAAATACGTAGCATAGAGCACTCTAAATGAATCTCTGTTTGTTTCTTTTTTTAAAAAAAAAACAACCCCCCCCAAAAAAAAAAACCAAAACATGGCATTCCAGTGAAAAAAGAAGAATCCAGAATACAGGTAATTAATGTTCAACTTGTACCTGTAATTAAAGAGGACAGGCAGTTTACCTGTCAAAAGTTTATATTTTCTGTTTCTCAGTGAGTAGGTCAGCACTGTAGATGTATAATAAAATTGTATATATTTATCTAAATTTAGATCTGCTTTCCTGAAGTGAAAATTATGATATATATCCCCAGTCTTCCTTACTGTTATTTATTGTGTGCTGTGGCCTCTTTCGTAAACTAAGGCAATTAGCCTTTTGCCCCAGTTCCCTTGGCTTTATTTCATAACTGAGTCTTTAACATAATGTTGTTTCATATATTCGTTTTGACAGCAATAATCATTTTGGTTCTACTACAGTAAATGATGTATGGAGGGTACTGTTCACCAACAGATTTTCTTCAGCATAAATTCTTGGGTTTTAGACAATGCAGAGTAATTTTCAATATGATATTCTGATTAAGCATGACTAAACGTATTGGGGTGCTGTCATTTCTGTAAAGCATATGAAAAGCAATTGAAAAAATTATATAGGAGCTATGATTGGCAAATTGTGAATATGCTGATTTATAAATCACCATTCATAATTACAAAAGCTTACTAATTTAAGAGCTGCTAAAGAAGTAAGGTTTTCTCGTGTTTACTAGAATTTGTAAGAAAGAGCAAATCCCATTAGGTCTTGATTCATACCTGAAAAAAAATCAACAAAATTTGAAAGTATACATATTGAAGGCTTTGACAGACTTCCTGAAGGCCCTTGTTTGTGCTCTTGGTGGTATTTGCATTGCAGATTCAGAGTTTCTATGTCCTTTTCTTTTTATCCCTGGGACATTGTAATGCAAATCTTAATATCTTTCCAATGCTTGGCAATTTGCATCTTTGAAATTTGAATCATTGTGAGACACAAGAGAATTAAATAGTGAATATACTGATGTGCTTCAAGACACAAACTTGAATCTCCTATAATGAAAAATTCTAATATTTGAAAGTGTCACAGATTTGGTATTGCATTCCTTTAAATCCCCTGTGTTTTCATCTTTTATGTTTTAATATGGAACTGTAAAACAGTAAAAACAATGGTGACATGGCAGGTATATTGATAGAATAAAGTAATCAGTTTCATGTTTCTCTCTCTTAAAAAGAAAAAAAAAAAAAGATACTGCATTACGAATTGCTACAGTTTTAAGAAATTCCTCAGAGATGTCTACCTCATTTACCCCTATAAACAGAAATGCAGAGTTACCTGAAGTGCAATAATACTGAAATACTTTCTTTTATGATTAGCTCTACATTTCCACATAATGCCTCTCATGTCCAGCAGATAATAATTGCTAGGTCTTTGCATTTCTCACATTGTTCTGCAAGTAATAAAATATTTATTCTTTGTGGAGCTAGTATAATTTTTTTCTTATCTCCAACTAACAAAGCACTGATTAAGTGCATGATTAGTATGCAAGTCATGTCATCACCAACACATTTGTAGTATTTATCTGATATGTAATTGTAATGGTATAATTCATGAGAGAGAATATTTTGGTAAATTTCTTGTGAAAAGCAAGAAAACAAAGAGCCTTGTTTTCTTGGAGGCTGGTTAATAAACAGATATCAATATGTGCCTGGAAAAATTTGCAGGTTGGATTTCTGGGAGTGGGAAGTGATTACATTAAAACTCACTAAATGTTCTTGAATGCACATAACTTTCATCCATCAGCATTATATTCATTTGTTCTTTCTCTGTGGCCATTAGTAAAAGACATTTATCTTTGTCGTTCTTAACAGCCACTGGACTTTGAGACCAAAAAATCCTATACTCTGAAGGTAGAGGCAGCCAACGTTCATATTGATCCTCGCTTCATCAGTGGAGGACCATTCAAGGATACAGCAACAGTAAAAATTGTAGTAGAGGATGCTGATGAGCCACCAGTCTTTTCATCACCTACTTACCTACTGGAAGTGCATGAAAATACTGCTGTTAACTCTGTGATCGGTCAGGTGACTGCCCATGACCCTGACGTGTCTTCCAGTCCTATAAGGTAGTGCTGCTTTAAAGTTCTCTTTGAAAAAAACTACTGGCAGAATACTAAGTATATTTTCGCATACGTTGTATGACACTGTTCTCATGCCATTTCATTTCTGTGAAAATACTTGTATAGGATTTGTTTTATGATGTTAGTTTTATCAGTTCAGATTATTTTCAAAATCACAAAAATGCTCCTTGCCACGTGAGTAGTCTTGTGAAACGGTAGGAATGCAATGAAAATAAGAAATAGGGTATATGAGGTCGGATGGCTGAATCATCAGTGTATATCTCTGCAGTTATTTTAAATAACCCACTAGTGTCTGCACTGACAGAATACGGAGTTTGTTCCATGTAGTTGTAAGGTTGTCAAAACATATTCTGTATTCCTTTGGCTAAACCCATTCCTGGTTTAAAGATAGAAAGTTGGAGATGATTATGCCCATATGACTTTTGCATCTTCAATTTACAATACTTTCCATCTCTTATCTAACTGGAATAAAATTTGTTGTTCCAGTTTCATCAGATCAGTGTTTTCTACCTCATTTTGATGAGCACACATCTTCCCTTCCCCCTTTGTAATGGTTAGCATGGTATGATGCGAGTGTTCCCAAAAGACGTTTTGCTATGTATAGTACTGCCTGGTAAAAGCATTATGGAAACAAACACCAAAACATCAAATTCATAGTAAAGGTATATTTGGAGAGAGTCTATATAATACTAAGCATCACTGCACATTACTGCCTTAGGGAATTTAAGCTACGCAAGCAGTCTTTCAGCATTGTGAGGATGATACTAATTGTTTTTATCTATCACTTAAGACCATTTTCTAATCGTCATCGTTTACCTCAGGTTTGTCGCAAAGCGAAACTTTAAACCTTTATGTAGGGGGCCTACATGTTGCATATCATGTTTTAGTATTTTCGGAAATAGGAATTCAGAATTTCCAACATGTTTGCATCTATTAGAATTCGTGTATGAAGATGATGTTGGAGGGTATGTTGGAGTCTTTCATTTCTAAATCATCCTTTCAAAACTAGTTAAACGTAGCATTAACTATCACAGATTTCTAAGACACATTAATTGACTGATATATTTTCTACTGCAACACAAAACCCAGGCAGTGTTAATAGGCACCAAATTTATTTTCTTACCAGAGAAACTCTCAGAATGATCGAAGATGGTAATCTGATCATAGACATAGGAAGTAAATGAGGGTAGATACCCAGGTTAGAAAAATGTTACTTAAACATAAAAAAAGTAACATAGAATGCACAGTTTGATCTAGCACAATGTAAGCAATGGCTCCACCCCTAATTTTATTACTGCTGTCCACTGGCATTGGTGAAAAAGGGCTTGCACTGCTGCTACAAAGACAGGGTCTTCTGAGGGGTGTGTGAAACCAGCCATGGTGGCAGCAAGTTGGCTTTCTTCCCTTTATTCCAGCTCGATAGTAATTTCTCTTTCAATTTAACCTTAGTTCCTTCCCTCTACCTGGTTCTGCTTTGCTCTTGGCTTGGTCCTGTGCTCCTCTGCCTCTTGATTGTGTCCCCTATGTTCCTCATCTCAGCCTGCCTTCAACTCTGCTTCAGTTTGACCTTGGCAATTTTTCCAGTCTTGTTCTGTTTCCCTGGAATTCTTTTCTAGTGCTGCCCCAAACT
>VZTL01011536.1:1952-29606 GCA_013400535.1 Scopus umbretta
AAAAAAAGTAACGCAGTTTTACTGTTCAGAGAGGTTTAACCTTTTGCAGTTGTCTTTATTTAAGCAACATGAGTTGAGTTTTATAAAACTTGTCACTGTAGTGTATGTGAAGTGCTCATTTTACTAACCTAAATATTTTGTATGTGTATGTTTAAGTGGGTGACAATCGTGCAGCAGAAGAATGGTGTGCCTACCCTTTAATGCTGCAGTTTTAAAAGAGAATTTGTCTTGTCATTTCAGACTGTAGGCTAAGAATTGTAAATAGATAGTGAGAAGTTGAGTACTCTTTTATTTGCTTTGGTTAGAAAGTGGATTAAAAAAAAAAAAACAACAACAAACCAAACGTGTAACTTTCTCAGTTTAAATGTCCTGAGACCTGAAGATTGTAATACTCATATCTGCAAAGCTTTTAAACACAACACTTGATCTGTGATAACTTAATATTCAGGTAATTTTCTTTTTCGAGAAGCTTTTGAACAACCATATTTCCTCCAAAGGTCTCTGTTTAAAAAGGAAAAAAAAGAAAAAAAAGTGTAGACTATTTTTTAAGCACTAATTGCATTACGTTCGTAACTGCAATATAAAATAGCCATTATTGTTTTGTGAAGCATGGTTGAGATTAGTTAGTGGTCCCTTTTTAAAATTTCATGAGCCTCTCAAAAAATAAAAACAAATTTAAAAAAAAAGCTGCTGAATATTCAAAAGATATATATTTTACCTTATTGTAGGTTTTGTAAATTTAGTCTGTAATATTCAGGTGCACCTTTTAATGTTAACTTTTTGTTTTAAAGTCCCATCTAATGTATTTTCTCTGAGGTGATTCATCACGTAAGACTAGTATCACTCTAAGTGCTGCAGTGATCACTGATTTGTTTCATTTTTCACTACATATTTTTTACAGGCGCTTTCAGTGTAGCTAATTAGTAGTATTTGGGATCATTTTAAATATATGATTGGAATTAATGTTTGTCCATTAGCATGCTTACTTTTCTGCTGACCAGCAGTTTGCATGGCCAAAATCCCTGGTTGACCATATTTTGGTGTGGGAAGGTGTGGTTCACTGCTGTCTTTGTAACAAAAGCCTTGTTTCTCATGTTACTTCTGGTAAGTGGATGCTTATGTTACTTGGATCACTTGGACAGGAGAGAAGGTTTAAAATCTTTCTCCTGCTGCTCTTTTGAGATCACATTAACGTGTAACATAGACAAACTGCAACCCTGTAAAAATCAAGACGTCATTAGGAGGAGGCCTTTCGGGTATTTTTCGTCACTAGTTTTCTCTTATTCCTGAGAATGTCCATCCGATGTAGTTATTGGACTTAACAGTATTGTTGTGTACTACGTTGATGTAGCTGAAAAAGCCTGACAGCAAGAAACTGTGAATAATATTTGTGGCAGTCTCTGAAAACTAGTTTTTCAGTCCAAGTATCATGAAGGAGAATCCCTCTCCCCTACCCCATCCTAGAAAAGTAATTTTATATTTTGTGTGTATAAAGTTTTAAGAATCAAGTTTCATATTGTACTGAAGTTTAGGTGTCGCTTGGTAAATCTTTGCTGCAGCATATAATTGAAGATGAGTAAGGCTTAGTGTGGTAGGGGTCCTGGTGTGGAGTAAATTATCGTACAGTTCTGGTGAGAAAGCCCAACATGTATGAAATGTGTCCTTTTTTTTTTTTTTTTATTTGGACTTGTAAGATGTAAAAGTGCTTTTTTAGAACTCTGACCTATTACAAACTATTACCTCACTTTCAGCCAGCTGGATCCTCATTCCACAGTGTTGTAGGCGTTATTGTGGCCGTAATGCTTGAGTACAGCTATGGAGTTGAACGTTTCCAGTTAGATATTGTCGGGACACATTTCTGGACTCGTTTTTATTTCTGTCAAAAGATACTTTATTTTCCAGTCATTCCCTGGGTTTAGTTTTGGGTTTTTTTAAAGGCTCGAGACAGTTTCCTTTAGAATTTCTCATTTTTCCCTGTTACACAGGAGAAATTGCTGCATAAGCAATACAGGTATGCCTTTACTTTCTTCCTGTTGCAGAACTCACAAGTTGATGCTTGCATTACCAACCCTATTGCTAGACCTGAAGTCGAACTCTGAATTTTCATGGCAATTGGAATACAAAATTATTTTTAACAAATGCAGGTGTACAGGTAGGATAGTGCCTCTAGTCACGAATAGATTCAGCTTCTGCATTCTCAAGGAACTCCTATACCACCTTTTTTGTAGAGCTTTCCAGTGCTCAAGGATATTCCTAAACCTGGGAGGCAATTGCACATGTGTTTAGACCGTGTTGAGAGCAGACAAGGAATAGCCTGTGCTTTGTCTTGTGGCAGGCTGACATTTGAGTCTAAATATTTCTTTCATGAGAACCTGAGAGTACATTGCATTACCCTAGAAATTCACAGGAGCTGGCAAAGTGATTCAGGGGCTTTAGGGTTGAGTAAGCTTTGTATAGATTGGAACAACTTTTTAGTTCTGATTGAATTGCTTTTTATATCATCTGCATCGATTGTTATACAGGCAAAACTGGAATTATCATGTGTTTCTTCCAGTTTACTTTGAAGTAATGCTCTTAAGATGTCCTTGAGTCTTAGGAGAAGAACACAGTGTCCAAGGAGTGAAGGGAACACTGTGCCGTTCCCTTGTTTCTCAAAAACAGTGCGGCTACATCTGTAATGTAAAGAGCTCTTTCTTCAGTGAAGACAAGATTTTAACTCTTCAGTGTAAGAATGCATACACTTGTTGCAGTCCAAACACTTATGAAGGCAAACTTATTAACCTGTACTGAAAGCTTTGTCACAATATTTTAAATACCTTAAATTCTCTGCCAAATGTTAGAGGTAGAAAGGGAAAGGTTGTTTCCCTCATTTTCATGAGGATCAGAAACTTCTAGGTTTTCCCCACAAATGTTTCAGAAACTAAATGTAATTTCAGTCTAGGTCAATGTTGCTTTTTCTTGGCACCAGTAGATAATGTTGACTAATACTGCTTTAAAAAGCTGTAACTAAAAACATTTTGAGACTAGTTTTGGTATTATAAAGATTTCCACTTGATCTCAAATTACATAAAAAATCCTCTGTAATTAGAACCTTCAGAAACCTGAAAATCTGCACTGCGAGTTATATGCAGTTCTGTTGGATGTAGCAAATACAATAACCACTACAACTATTAATTTCTAATTATCTATATCTAATTATAAACACAAGGAACTGTGGTGATCACTAAGCAGAGAGATACTGTGGACTCAAAATGATCTGTAGATGCACTCCACATATACCAGAAAAAACTGTAGTTACAGCATTTCAGTGTCCGTCTCTCTCCCTCTCTCCTGTTCTTGCTTTGATTGGGGCCAAGTTTCTGTACCAGTATTACAGCAGCAGTTTTGGACTTCATGTCCCATCAAATTATGCTTATATTCAGGTATTGTCATGAAAACCTTTGTATTAAGAGAGCTTTATTTAAGCGCCACAAACATCTCTTAGCCCAGTTGCAAAATCAGTTTTCCTGGGCAACATACTAGGACGAAGGATTTTTCTTCACTCTGGCAGGGCATTTCATTCACCCTCTTAAAAAGAAACATGCCCACCCCTGCCCCTGTGCTTGGCTCTACTGAATTGGTAAGTATAATTTAGAAGGACTCATGATGATAGCTCTACCTGATGGAGCCAGGGATTAGGATACACGCTTCATTCTGACTGGAGCAGGAGAAGTTAATGTCAGAAAACAATTTCTGTAGTCATCACCTAATACAGTCTAACTTAATGCTTTTTCCTACTCGGAAATAATGAAAACACTACTACAGCTACTAATACAGTTTATCAGCTACTTGGTGCTACATTTCTCAAATATTTTTGCAGATAATATTTTTTATGCCTGCGTGAAAGCATGTAAACTTCACTGTCGCTATAAAAAGCACTTGTCTGACCTATTCTAAAGTACCAGAAAAGGGATAAATAACTGCAGCACTTTTTCTGTTACAATGCCAGTCTTAATTAAATCTGGTCTTCAGGTTATGAGATATTTTAAATGTACAATCTAGGATCATTAACGGCTTTTCAGGTCAGATCACAAGTTCTCTTGGGATACTAATCTGTCTTTTAAAGACTAGTACAACAAAATATTCTGAAGTTCAGGCAGGGGATGTATATATACATGCCTGATATTTTTAACTAATCATTTCAATAGGCCATTTCAGGGCTTGATGTTTGGAATCTGGGATGATGGGTAGGGAAAGGGAAGTTTCCCAAACTGAAAAATCATTTTGGACCATTGTTTAATGTTCAGTTTGAAAACTATATCTCAAGAAAAATGGGTAGGGATTCTTTCTCCCTTACGCCTTCAGGGAATGAGTAGTATTTAGAATCTCTGGCTGAAATTCAAGCCTTTTTACCGTGTAAATTTTTAATATAAACTCATTGACATGCTTTTTACATCTGAGGACTGAAAATGGATCTTAATGTTTAAGTTGTGGAATGGTATATTTCTTAAATGAAGGGGGAACATTTAAAAAAAAAATAGATTAGAATACCAGCATTAGTGAGCTTAAGGAATTTTAGTATGTCATAGCAAAGTATAGCAAAGTATTTGATTAAAAAAATTAATCTTGAATTGCTAGTCTGTAACTAGGTGCATTCTAATTTAGCAGGTGAATATTCTTTACTTATTGATATATGATGGGCTTTTTGCAAATAGAAACCTTTATCTGAGTCCCACGTGTTGCTTGTACTGATGGGATGTATGCTTACAGCAGCTTACTGCTGCTTTAAAATGTATAAAATATGTTTTGAGTGTTTGCTCATAACTCTTTCTAACCTCCACTTGTTAAATTGTCAGACATTGGTATTTTATCAGTCCGCAATGTAAGTTTAAACTAATGTTCTTAGGAATCCAACTTGTACACACACTGTTTAAAAACCCTCAGGGACAGTTTACACACTATCCTCACTCAATTCAGGTACTTGTACTCTCCTCTTAAACCTAGCAGTGACTTGTATTTTGTTTTGCTTTTCTTTTGACGTGCTGATAGCACATCCTTGATGAATGTCAACTTAAAACTCAGTTCAGGTATCCAGGTATAACTCAGCCAAACGGATTTTAAAGCTGCATATTTACTCTCCAGCACACAGTGCCTCAGACACGTATAGTGGCATTCTGTATATTCAGTTATTACTACTGAGCAGATCGCGTGGGGGTTCCTGGTATGTATTGTAAGAAATTCCTATGTATATTATATAATATGTATTATATTATATACATATATAGTATATATGTTATCTTAAACTTATATATTTTAAAATGCCACTACTAGCCAGCGCAGCTAAAAATGAAATACATTCCCAACTGCTTCTGTGAACGGCAGAGGCAGCTTCTTAACGTGGCTCTTGCTTCTCTCTCACCATAACTACTTCTAACCTCAAGCACGGGTCCTTGGCTGTCTGACCTCTACACTCTAGTTATGCAATGTCCTTCGAGAATTCTGTGCACTGGCCACTGTGATGGAAACCAATGGGCCGGGAGTGCTTTGAGTTTATTAGTAATTGTTCTGCCAAAGTTGGTGTTTGTATGACAAGCGTGTAAACCTGTCAGATAATCAGCAGAGGTCCAAGTCGGTAACGGCGTATGTACTCGCTTCCTCCTCATCGGTAGGACCAGACCCTCAGCAGGTGTCTCCTCTCTAATGCTGAGCACTAATTCAGACGTGTTGGCACTTAACATCTGTAGTGATGGGCCTCCGTGCTGCGCTCGCGAGGAGGCGAAACTTTAAAGTGAAATCTGCTGTTCTGCTCTCGCAGTGATCTGTTGGCAGTCGCAAGTCAGCAACACCTCTGCTTTATTATTTGACACTTTACATCTAAAAAGTCTTCTCTTTCTATTTATGTAACCCATAGTCTTTGAAGAGTATGGAAAATGGCATTTCTCTCTGACCTCTAGAAGTTCAAGTGTCATGGGAAATAAAACAGGAACCCCCCCCTTTACTCTTATGGACCTCATTTCAATATACTGTTTACAGTTTGACGGAATTGTATAATTTAATATTTCTCTTGTACTGTAGTTTATATTTATTTACAGATTTTTTTTGTACTGTGTGATTTGAATTTTTTGTTCCTTGCTATGATCAATGTTTTATGTAGTAGAGCACTTATGATCACAAATTAAGGTTTTTGGTTTGATTGCACTACATTAATTTTTTTTTTTTAATGCAGTTCTGATTTTTTGACTGGACTAAATAAGCTGTGTCTTAATGTATGTGATAAGTACTTTTAAATTTTTATTTCATGTGGTCCATTTATTTTTTGCATTGTATGTCAAAGCGCTAATTCTCTTGTTGTGCATGTGTAAGATTTAATGGCTCCATTGTATTATTTGACCATGTCATTTTGGAAACACATTCCCAGCTGTAACGTTGTGTATGGTAGTTTTCACTGGATGCTAGACTTTTCAAAACCACTATTCTTCTAATAAATTTTGTTGTGAAAAACTTTAAGGGGTTCCAATTCTGTTGTTTCCAGTGTGCTTTCTAAATGCCTGCACTAATGACTTGAGGTGACGAAATGCCAACTCTCACAAATCAAGAGAAGCGGGGGGGAAGTGAAAAGAAAAGGTAAAACAAATTCTGGCCAAAGGATCAAGCGTTGAGTCCCTTGTACTCCGTTTGTTTCTTGTCCTAAATAGGGTTGGCGATAAAGCTGCTTTAGCAGCTGGGTAGGGAATATGTGTGAAAGCTGAAATGCTGTCTCATAGCAGCCCGCTCTCATGAACTCCTGTACTCTAATTTGCTCTTCCCTACTGGCTACCCTAATTTCATTAAAGGTAAATAATTTATCCGGTGAAGAATGAACAGTCTCTCGGGAGGAGGGGGAAAAGGGAAAAAAAAAAAAAAAAAGAAAAAGGGATGTAGGCTTGTTCTTGAGCACTTAGTAATGAGTCAAGGTAGGAGCGGTGGCAGTACGAGCCTAGCCGGGAAGCCCGGCCGCTGCCCTGTGCGGTCCGGTTTGGCTCGCACGCGCAGCCTCGTGCGTGCGTTGGCTTCGGTGGCGGTGCAGCGCGCCTCTTTGAGTGGCTGGGTTGGGACCATGAAGATGGGAGCGTGCTGAGGGAGGCTGCTTAGCTGCTCGCTTGCACCAGCAGGCACTGGTGTTGCTTTTATCCTCCCTGCGGCCCCCAGCTCTCTCTCTGCAGAGGGGGCAGGTCCCCAGCTCCCGATGAACATGTGGAAAGCTGCAGTGACTGTCCTGCTGTCCTCCTGCACAGGGGCACAAGGCACACTCAGCAGTGACACCACGCTTCAGCTGGTCCTTGCGAGACCCGTGTTTGCTTTTTCGCGACCGTACTTTGGGTTGAACTGCTTTTGACGTTATGCATTATTGATACCGAAATGCTGAATACTAAAAAGTAGGTTACAGTAAGTGGTGTATAATGGAACCCATGTGAGTTTAGGCATTTCTGCTAACCTTTGTGTTCAGTCCTAGGACGATTTTGAGAGCGATACGTAGGGATTTCCTAGCTTTAGGAAAATTTATAGCGTTGCACGCTGTCTAGCCCAGGTTTCTTTTCTCCTGAGAAATTGCCTTTCTCAGCTTGTGCTATTGAAAAGCAGGTAATTTAGGGTTTGCATTTGCTAACATGATTTTTTTCAGTGCATTTTTGTTTTTAAGGTCCTTAAATAACTGTTACATTGCAAATTAACTATTATATTCTTTGTATACTAATACTGGTATTAAAAACAAAAAGCAAAATGGTAAGGTAGCTGGGTGCTGTCATTGGTTTAGCTTTACTGAGCAAATGTCTTTTAAATAAAAAACTTGGTCTGATTAGAGACTACATCTGATGCTTATTCAGGAATAGTAAGTCTTTATGTGTAAATAGCTTGAAAGCCTGGTGCTATAAACTAGCATTTATCATATTTTTTCTGTATGTCTGAATACATCTGTCAAATCTATGAAAATAGCCTTTGAAAGTGATGAACCATATTCCCATCTGCCATTCTTTAGGATGTATTACACTCCGCAAGCTTTTCCCAGAACATTTTTAATCGACACTTTTAGTCCTGTGATTATCAGAAATACCAAGTTTTTCTGGTTTTCCTGGAGGACTTGCGGATGCTCTTGCACTGTTAAGCTGAAGTTGTTCAGACTTAAAGGAACACGGTCTCAAATTTGTCTTTTAAAGCTATTTTCTGTACTACAAATATGTATCATGATGAGAGTGCGTAAGATGCTGCACCCGTACCCAGAAAGAAGCATCCATGCTGTGTTGTAGAAAAGAAACGTAATTAGCCCTGTTAGGCAGCTTAAAAAGTCTTCTGCTATTGCCTCAGCTCATTTTGACTCAGGATGGGTTTTGAACTGCTCCAGTTTGTTACTGGAAGAGGCAGCTGTGTCTTCTGCACCTGCGGGAGCCTATCTGGTCACCTTCTGAGGTAATGTCCTTCATGGAGTAGCAGTGGACTGTACCCCCACATACATTTGGGTGACTTTCTACAATCCAGATACTCTAGCAGATGTGAAACGAGAGGCTCTGCTGATTGCTCTTTTGTGAGAATGTGTGCTTCTGTGAAGGGAAGGGCAGAAAGCTTCAGGTCACTGCCTTGCAAGCATTGGGATCAATGCTAGACCTGAAAGTAGGCAACTCCCTGACCTGAGCAGGAAGGTTCTGAAACACTCTTGTGTTGGAAATCAACTTAAGTTTTGTGAATGAAGCTGATTTAATGAAGGAAATTCCCGAGCATCACAATTTCATCTTCTTGTGCAACCAAAACGGAGTCCTCGTGTCATAGCTGCACAAACGGCAGCAATGCAAAGCTTGCTCTGGTGTCCTCGGTAAGGCGGATCACCAGTGGCTTTCCTGCCTGATTTCCAAGAGGCCTGACTAAAGTAGGTCTGGGGGGAGGGGGAGGATTTAAATCCCAATTCAGGAAGATACTTCAGCAAACCGCTAATTTCTTAATCTGCGAACTCTGCTCTGGCAGATGCCCAGCCATGGGTACTTGCTGAACTCTGTTATAACTGGCAGTGAGTAGCGGGCTGTTGGACGTGTTGAGGAATGTGATTCATGGACAGAAGAGTAGTGAAAGCAATTTCAAAAACAGAGCTTGAAGCGTTAGGTGCAAATCCAGGAATATGGAGTTTGATACAATGAAGATGGCAAAGAGATTAAAATAAAAGTTGATCTTTTTAATATAGTTATTCTCAAGATGCTTTAATACATGTTAGAATGCTGGAAGGATCCCGTATAGCACCGTTTGTGGGAGTGCCGTTTCCCCTGATCTGGTTTTTTTGATGCAACCTTTGTGACTTAAAATCCAAGATGTTCTCAGTTGTCAAGTAGGAAATTCAGAAGAAATCTGAATGACTTCACACTTGTGAATTATGAATTAAGTTCCTTCTTGCCCGCTTCCCCCAAAGCCCCAGACAACACAACATTTAAAAGCTCTCTTTTAGTATCATGAAGAGGGAGCACAATACAATTGGATCTTTTTTTGCATCACTTTTAAAGTATCAGAATTTACAGGTTGTGTTTGAAAGAAAACTTCTAAAGTCTTCTTTTGCCGCCTCCTCCTCCTCCTCCTCTGCAGGTGTCATTGCAGCTCTGCAGGAGGTCTACTGAGTACACGCTTGACTAAAAGCCAGATTGCTACAGCTCAAATCTCCAGGAACTGTTTTTAAAAGCTCAGCTAAAATTAGGAGCGCTTAAGGTATATTTCAGAGTGTAGAAATATAAGCACTGCTGCTTAAAAACACAAAGCTTGCCTGAATGAAAATACAGCTGCATCTCCCCAAGGGATGGCCCAGAATCTGGGGCTGTAACCTCCCGAGCGCCCGTGGTAATGCAGCGAAGGGCAGGGCAGAGACTTCAGCTGCAGCCTGTGCGAGCCTGCTGTCGATCCAGCGACACGCTTCTCCCAGCCTGTGCTGAGGCTCCTGCCTTATCTCCCTTCCTGCTGTTACCTGGGCTCGCTTGGCCAAAGCTTGCATGCCTACCGTTGCTGGACTCCCGCCTCCAGGAGCAGATCAGACAGCCTTGTGCTGACAGGAGGAGTAGTTTCTCTGTACAGGGTTATCTGCAAACTGTCTGTAAAAATTACAGTGCTAAATAGGCAGATCTGTATCACCTGCTAAGATTTTTTTTCTTTTTTTTTTTTGTTGCTGATGTGCACCAAGATCCCATGATCATGTGTCCCACATCCCTCCTGCCCAGCTAATAAAGTGTAGGGCTTGCTTAGCTCGTTTTGGAATGGCATTCCTAACTTTGAAAGGGGCTTTTATGGTTTTCTTCCTTAAAGCCAAGCCTTTGACTGTGCTTTTCTCCTCACGGAGCTTTAAAGGAAGGCTCTGACACTGACTGTTGTAAGTTACTCCGGCTCTGCAGGGCAAAGACTGACGCTAGGAGAAGCTGAACAGCTTCCCCACACATATGAAGTGGTTTTCATACGTACAACTGATACCTGTGCTGGGACCCTTGCTGTAACCTAAGCCTGAGGTGCTTTCTTGGAGAATCCAGTCATTTTTGCCATGCTTCCCTTTTAGGTGAGGTTGGTGGTATATTTTTGGGGTTGGGTGTTTTGTTTTGGGTTTTTTTTTCAGATGTTATGCAGTGGTCATATCTTCCTGAGATTCCTTTCAGGTCTTTAAAGCAAGTAGCTGTGTTTGAGGTGCTAGCAGTGGTTTAAAACAAGCTATTTGACTTTGAAAGGAGACTGTAAAAAGACGACACTGTAGGATTCTGTTTTTGCATAAGAAGCTTTCATAACAAATGTACTCTGCTTGTATGGAAATGCGAGGTTTCTTCTGATTTCTAGCCATCAAACAGACCATGATGCGAAAGCTAAACCAACTTGCTTGGTACCTGAAGCGTGTTTGCCAATAACAAGTTTCTCGTTGGACCATGGTGACAGCTACCTAACCTCACTGCTCGCTAGAGGTCTGCCTAGCTGTGATTCAGTGAGCTTTTCTGCTGATGCATAAAAAAAAGTAGGTTTTTGCTCCTGTTTCAGGACCTGTGTTGGCTTTTCTCCAATACACAGACGCAAGTGTGTACAGTAAGGGTGACTGCTTGACTGTTCTTTAATTCCAGCCTTCTTGCCTATACCTATCCTTATGTCGGTGCCTTTACTTTTGTTTGAGTGTAGGCTGGATTGCTGATTGGTAACAGCAAAAAGAACATAACCCTGGTTTTAAAAGAAATGCACCTTGCTCCTTTAATGATCTTATTAATTTAGGAATAATAATTAGGAACAAAGCTTAAAATTAATGTAACCTAGCACAAAGTGACAAAGGTAGTGGCTCAGTGCTGGCAAAGAGCATGTTGATGAGGTTTGGGTTTTGGCTGTTTCGTCTGTTCTTTTATAGCTCCCAAGTGGAAAAAAAAGACTTTCCTCCCAAGATTAATAAGAGTAGCGAGGCCTCAGCAAGACAACAGGGACTCTGGCACTCAGCCTTTTGTGGGTCAAAAATCCCCATGGCGTACATGGTTTAGATTCTGTCATTGCTGTCTGAATGTGCGAGTCACTGTGAGAAGGATTTTTGAGAGGTGGTTTTGCTGCGATTTCTGGGGATGGTCCCATTCTGTATTTCTCTGGTCACATAAAGCACAGTAAAAATGCCAACATCCCGTCAGTGCTGTGGTCTCGTTACCATTGCATGGTAAAGCGTGAGTTCATTTCTCTGAGCTTTCAGAGGGTTTGTGTAGTGCACTTACTGTTAATATGACGAAAAACCTCTGCGGTAGAGGAGATCGGTGAGTGCTTGATGGGCAGCATGTGCTAATGGGTCATCATCGCTTCAGTTTCCTCTGCGAAGGTTAGGGACTGATTTTCCTGCTGGTGGAGCAGTGGGACCAGGGCAGCGCAGAAGTCAGAGGGAGGCAATCTGTGAAGGCATCTCGGGGGCATCTGCCTGGCTGTGGGTACTCGCTCCTTCCTTGCTGCACATGGGGAGTGATGAGTCACTTTGGCTTTTTCCAAAGGATCTGTTCCTTTGCAGGCATAAGCTGTTGCTGATAAATTTTTTCCTTTTATTTTTCCCTTTATGGCAAACCAGCAATTGATGCGTTTTGTCCCCAGTATAAAGAAACAAACAATACCTATCATTATGCTGCAGGAAAGAAAATTGCACAGAGATAAAGTACATTTTAACTGCGGCATCCAATTATAAAGGGTAAACTGCCAAAATCAAGGAGGCTTTAAACGTGGTAAATAACCCTAGAGAAAACTGGGTATATTAGTATGGTGATGGCATGTTACATGCTAAGCAAGGTGTAGCTCTCTGCCTCAGTTTGCCACGTAGCTGGACAAATACTTGATGTGTGTGGGAGATGGGACCTTTTTTAGTGGACATTAGCCGTGGTCGGGTGAGATTTGTATTTGTTAGTCTTCCTTTAGCATTGAGATGTGTGACAATATAAACAAAGGAGAAAAATAATTGTGGGCCGGGATACCAAGGTGAATTTTTGAGAAGAGAATAGACTCTCTTAAGAGGGGGAGGAAGGACAATAGTGTGTAATGACAAGGGTTAAAAAAAAAAAAAGATGATGTGAGGGATGTGCAGAAATGGAAGGATGAGAGGTTTGAGCTGAAGGGGAGGGGTGTGCATTAGCGCAGAGGAAACCTCTCCCCACTGGCATGCATAGAGACATTTCCTGCCTTATGTTTTGGTTTCTTAATAGTTATCTGACTATAAAATTAACCTACATCATTTAATGGTAGTTGAATGGCAGTTAAATTAACCCACTTTCAAAATAGAGTTTACCTAGCCCGTCAGCTCTGAGACAGCCTCGTCCCCAGGCATCCGGGGCTGCAATCCACTTCTCTGCCTTAACCTATTTCCCAAGCAGCCAGCCAAAGTGGTGCATCAGAAACAGGGTTTGCTGCTCAGCTCAGCAGTTGACAGAGAACATGGACACGTGTCAAACTGCTAATTCATATTTCACTAGGCATTTTCGTGCAAGGAGCTCTAACATCAGCACATGGGGAACACTGCCCTTAGGAGTTGTGATACTGTTTCTATTATCAGTGTGGCCTTGATTATCTAAGGCCCAATTATCTGAATCTCCAGGTTATCTGAAATGGGGTCATATCCCCCAATGCCTGCTAATTGCACCCAAGATACCCTCTGCTCTCCAAATGTCTTCCACTGGCCCCTCCCAGGCTTTGGCGAACGGCTTGTGCTGAGTGTGTTTAGCTCTAGCGAGCACTCTACCTAGTTGCTGCATTTGGTTTTTCATATACATGTTGGAAAAAAATATATGCTGGATATTTGCAGACTTTAAAATCCTTGAAGACTTCTAGAAGTAGACAGTGGCCGTGCATGGCAATGTGCCTGTAGAAGCTGGGACTAGAAGTTCTGCAGAGAGGGCATCCAAATGCACTTGGGTTTTCTTCCACCCTGCAAGTGCAGCCCTGCAGTGTAGCTGCAGCATAGGAGCGGAAGATGGGATTTATCACGCGCAGCATATCCTGCTCGCAAGCCTTAATTCACTGCAGAGGAGTGCACCTTCAGTGGGGGGTTCACCTGCGGTTGCACCTCTGCGGTTGCAGTGGCTCCAGCTGACCTGCATGTGCATGCCCGAAGGCTGGGTAGGGAGAGCTTTGTCCCCAGTTTACTGTAGGGCAGACGGGGAGCTGACAGTGATGGGCTTGGGTGCGGAGAGGAGGCCATACACCTGCCTCGCCTCGCGTCCAGAGCCAGGTGCCTTCCCAGCTCATGCCCGGGACTGTTAAAGATACTCAGGGCATCCCTCCCTACTCCATAGGACTTGTCCCTGTGGTTCGTTCTCCCTTGTTGTAACTGGGTGTTGCTTTTTTTAAAACATGTGCAAAGCTGTGAAAATCATTGGAAGAACTGGTTTTTTTCCCCCTGTACACTTTTGTTATCTGTCTTCTGGTGCTGTCTGTTTTTCTATCTATTCTGGTCTTCTGGTACTATCTATTCTTTTGGAGCACCTAGCTCAGGGAAGATGCTGAGTACTGCCTCAGAGAGAAACACGATAATTTTTTTTTCCCCTTAAAGGGAAGATCCCAGATGTCCTTGGTAATTAGAAAAATTAGCAAGGACAATTCTGGAAAGGCTTTGAAAGCTAGTATGTAGAATAACGTTTCCAACATGATAAATTTCCCTTGGTTTTTAAAGCAATAGCTCAGTGGTAAGATTTTTAATTAGTCATTAAATATTGTATTGGAAGTATCACAAGTGATGATAAACTACTATAGAATACGATTGGGTTACTTTCTTGGGTAAGGTGGGATTTGAGGAAGCTATGACAGGAATATAAAAAAGATAAACTTATTTGAGGTTGCTATTGTTTTTTTAATCTAAAACCAACTTTGGTTTGTTCGATTTTTATTTGGCTACAGGTGGGGAGAAGGTGATTTTTAATGTTTAACTACTTTAAAAAGAAATAAACAAATAAAAGACACTACTCTGAAGGGTTAAAAGTCTGAATCTCTAATGGATGTCTGTTGTTTATCCAGTCAGTTGGCTTATTGTACAACCTGGATACTTTGACGAATACATGCAGCTGACAAAAACCTCAACCAAACAAAACCCATCTATAACTTGTTTCTTCCTGCTTTTCAGTTGAAATGAAGCTCAATCCATCCCCACGCGCGTCACCAAGGACGGCGTAAATTCTGGGGCCTTGAGAACCCAGCAGCAGTATTTCCATAGTTATTTTGGCTGTGCTTTGCACAACTTCAGCTTCTAATTTAGAGAAGAAAAATGCTTTTTCTCCTTCCTAGCTGTTGTGTGGAGCCTCAGCTCTTTCTGTGCTGCTTTTCTATTTTTTTTCAGTGCAGCAAGAGAGAATTACTGTAGCACCCACAGAGGTGTGAAGGGATTCATTCATCTGTGTGGGGAGTGTTAGGTGCCAGGCATATTTCTGAGGATTAAAATACAGGCAACTGGTACATCCAGTGTCAGTCTTTAACTGGGGCTTTGAGAGATGAGCTCCAGAAAATCTTGCTGCAGTAGCTTATATGGCTGTTTTGCCCATCCTGTGCAAGAGATCGCCGCATCCTACGGCGGTGCCAGCAGAAAAAAAACGTGTCCCCCCACCTCCACCCAGCAGAAAAAAACGTGTCCCCCCACCTCTACCTCTCAAAGCGCAAGGTCTTTGCTGCAGCTGTGATTGAAGATGGGTTTGAGCACAATATTGTGTGTCAAACGGGGCAGGGGAGATGCAACGTGGGTTGCCTTTTGCTGCCCTGGGATAATAATTTCTGGCAGAGAACTGGCAGTAGCTGTGGCTCTGGGTCCGCTGTCGTGACACTGGTGTGGGCTGCTGCTGAAAGATGCGGTGCCACCCCTGCCTCCGTCCGGTGCTTTTCCCTGCTGGTGTTTGCTTTTGCACAGCCACTCCAGCACGCTGAACCAGTGCTAGCAGAGAACTCATTTCCGCCTGCTGCTGGGTGAGACCCTCATGTGGCTCTGCGTGCAGCCCCCCAGCACTGGGGAAGGCGAGCCCACCTTTGGCCACCCACAGACACGGCCGCTTTCAAGTGTACATTTAGCACACAGGATTCACAACACCCCCGGGGCTGGGTCAGCTCACCTGACTGCCAGCAGCGAGCGAGCTCCTTTTAAGAGTCTCTTCCTCCTCTGCAATCCTTCGAAATGTTGTTTCCACTCGCCCTGAAAAATAGCTGAAGTGGCTGAAGCCAGCAGGGCTGGAGCTGCCACCTGAGGGTGGCGAGATACGCCGCTTTGGACCAAAGTGGGCATGGTCAGTGCTTTGAGTTCAGCCGATGGAGAGCATCTCTCACAAGTTAGGCTTTTTTCTTAGTCATCCACATTTCTCAAATCTCTGGTTTTAGCCAGGTTTCCAAGACACCCTTCGGCTTGGTGAGGTACTCCAGTGGTACTTCTGGTTTTGGGTGGTGCAAGGCAGCACTCCACTGACTGGCACGGAGTCAGCTGTTGTGGCAGCAGGAGAGGGAGGGGGAGAGATCATCCCCGTAAAAATACTAAATTGGATTTTATAAGTTTATAGCTATGTTTTGTTTCTTTTACAGAACTATAATCCTGGTGCTTAGAGTGGTCTGAAACGAACAGAAACACTTAGCCTTGAACTTTTGTTCTGCTGCTGCTTCTTGTGCCTCTGAGGTACAAAACATACCTGTAAACTTATAATCAATCAAATCAATGTTCAAGGGCTAAGAAAAGAAACTCAAAAAGGGCACAGGCTTCATGTTCAATAGTGAGAAACTTGGGGTGGGCAAACCAGAAGATTGCAGTTGGCAATCAGCAGGTTTTCGGAGACCAGCATCCCAGGTAGGTTGGTATGAACCAGTTGATTTCTTTCTCCCTCTCTTTCTTCTCCCCCTTGTTCCTCCAAAAAATACACTCTTGAATCACAGGCAGGCTGGGCTGCCCGTACAGCTTTGTTTGTGGCATTCATAAGCAGAACAAGTGCAGTGTCACCCCGGCGCACCTGGAAAAGGGGAGATGGGGCAACCCCACCAGTGGGTCAGGGTCATGGCAGGAGCTGGCTCCACAAGATGGGCAAAGCTCCTCGGGCTGCAGAGGATGAAATCCAGATAACTTGTCCTTTCCCCCCATACTGTAAATCCTATACCTGTGCAGTCTATAGGTGTTACGGACAGAGAAACCCCTGCCTTCCCTTAGCCCCATCATCCCCAACTGCTTGGCCTTTGTTGGAAGCCCTGGCCCCCCCTGTAGCAAGAGCTGGGGGAGGGTTGACTTCAAACTCCACTAAACAGTAGAGGGACAATGCAAACAAATGTATTGCAGCACGCAGCTATGCAAATAGCTTTAGAGCACAGCACGTTTTCCCCAGCGTTAATTGCTGCACCGCCAGGGTTGCGTAGCAACAGCTCCGCTTGTGTCTCTGACAGCTCCTGCCCCTTGATGCCTCTGACACCTTCTGCGGCAGGCGGGGAAGGAGGAGAGAACAGGGCTGCCCTGGGAAAGCTAGAAGGACCAGGAGGTAGCGAGGGCCTCAGTTGATAAGATTTGCTTGGGATGCCGGGGTGTCTTCTGCTGGCACGGGGCGACACGTGCAGCAGGGCTGGAAACGGGGCGTTGCGGCGCAGGAACAGAGGAGCCCCCAGCCGCTGCAGCCTTGTGTAGGCAGCTTTCAAGGCTGGCGGCCAGAAAGGGCAGACCTGCCATCTCCCAGGCTCTGCAGGAAAGCTCACTGGCAAGTGCGTTGTCTCTCCCATCGTAGTGGATCCTTCTGGGTATCCCGTATGGGTTTGTGACTGTGCCTGTAGCTTGGCTCTAGTCATAGAGGGTCCCCAGTAAGTTGCCTATGCTGGCCACGGAGCGGCAGTAGGCTTGTGGTTTCTCCAGCCCTTGAGAGAGATGACACATTCCTCATACACAGACCCAAAGCTAAGAGAGCCTCGGTCCAAGCCCTGTGGGAAGGGGTGAGCACAGGCACCGAGGAGAAGGCTGCAGACTGTACAGGCAGCCCTGAGCTTCCTCACTTGTCTGCTGAGCCCAGCAGCTTCTGCCGGGCTGCCCTGTGCCTTCTGAAAGGCACGCTCTTCAGAGACTGGGGTGTCTGCCTCCCAAGAACAATTTTTCCTCCTGTTTAAAACCATATTCCCAATTCCCACCCTTTGCATTTGCCAGCTGGTCTTCTCCCACTGCGCCTTTGCCAGCAGGGCTGAGTAACCTGTTAGTAGCTGGCACCTTCCCCCGGGAAGGCACTTCAACTCTGCAATCAGCTCACCTCTCCTCTCCTCTCTGATAAGCCACAGAAATAAATAGTTTCTCTGCAATAGTTTACGCAGTCCGTAAGCGACCCTGCCCGAAGCCGTGGGGCACTTGCAATAAGCTCTTTTACTACACCTGAGCATGAAACAAGCTCTTCTCTGAAACTGCCTTAAGTAGGGAGGATGCAGGCAATCCTGTATCCATTGGCCATTGGGCAAAAGAATGGCCATGGGCACGTTTATTTAGTAGTAACAGCCGGAACAGACAGGCATGGTGGGAAATGCTGGGCAGGTACCAAGGCGCACAGATTAGCAGGTCCCAGGGGGGCACAGAGCTGTGTCCAGGAGATCTGGGGATGGAGAGGCACAGGCTGCGGCTCAGCGCCCAGGGGTACGGGGAGAGGAAGGACTGAGGTGGGATCCAGCCATGCTCAGAGCCTCGCTGCAGGTGGCAGGGAGAGCTCTGCCTCAAGGTTATCCTTTGAAACTGAGAAAAAGGGGGTACTACCTGCAGCACCCAAACAGGAGTGGGCTGGGGTAGAGCAGATGAGCTCAAGGCGAGAAGTTTCAGACTGTTTTTGAGACAAAGTGATGTGAAAGCAGAGGACCCTGAATGCAACGTGCCCGCAGAAGCAGGTGAACTGTGTCGCTGAACGTGAGATGGGTCTTCTAAGGACAAAGGGCATTGAGGCTGAATGGATTCATTTTGTTTATCAAGCAGGAAAAATATTTATCTCTGTCTTTTAATTTTACAGCTTGCAAGCTGTATGTATCTCAGATTGACTCCTTGGAGTACAGTGGGGCCAATAAGGTGAAAATGAGCACCATGGCCTCAGTCACACTTCAGAGGAAGAAACCAGGTGAAGGCAAGGTAGAAATGCTACCTGGAGCCTTTAGGACCAGGGAGCCCAGGACCCCTCCGCCATACAAGCAGGACGTGGGTCTTTTCCAGCCCCGCATGCCTATGCAAAGCAGGTGTGACCTGCCACTGGCTGGTTCGGCATCACTGCTGCAAGGCGAGGAAGGACTGTGTCCGGCCGCTTTGGTCCCTTCTCCCAAACTAGCGACTCCATGCACAGACCCACAATCTCCTCCCTCGCCAAGCATCGCCCAGCCCGTATTTCACCTTTTCTTCCTCGCCATCCACCCGAGCAACCACTTCACCTATGCCATGAGGTCTTCCTTCACAGCCATTTGCGTGTAGCACCCAAAGGCGCCCCAGCGAGGAGGGAGTTGGCTGTTTTGCCACTGCAACCGCTTCCCAAAGCTGCCCAGGGAGCGTGGTGGCTGGGTGGGCCGGGGCAGGGCCACACCTCTGCTGCCGCCGTTATAAATTCAGGCTCGCTGGGGAAAGATGGCTGCCGCTCTTAGGAGCTGGGTTTGCGAGCAGGTAAGAGGAAAGCAACCGCCCTCTTTGCAAAGGTGGAAAAAAGGTTGTGCTGAGCTCTGCCTCTTCGCAAAGCCCCCTGCTCCAAGCCCTCCTCCTGCAGGGGCGGGGTGGGGGGTGGCGAAAGGGTTTTTATCCCCTTTGTTATTCAGCAGGGCAAGGGGAGGAGCTGGGCTGTGTAAGAGATCCTGGCTGACATAATCTTTCCCATGCAGGGCTCTGGAGAGGGGCCAGGTTGTACCTGAGCGTTTTTATTTAAACTAATCCCAGACATTGCAAATTGAAAGTCATCGCAGCTCCAGGTAGAACCAGTTGAGACGGTTGCTGGAGGGCGTTTTTCTTGCCCGGGTGTAGTAAAGCAGTCTTGAGGTACGTTGTTTAATCGCTAACCCCGGAGTATGTTCTAGAGGTGCTGGAGCACACCTGGCAAGCCAAGCTTGCTCAGCCTTTCCAGGTGGTTTTGGGAAAACCTTGCCCAAGAAGCCTTTAAGGAAACTGAGTGGCCGTGATGGAGAGGCGAAGCCTTGTTGTGCTTAAACATTTGGGCAAACTGGAAAGCAAAGAGCTGGCTAGCAGATGCTCAAGGCAAGGCTTGGCTGGAGCCTAGCATTTCTGGGTAGAGACCAGAAGTGGCCCCAGAAGTGCCTTTCCCTGCCCTTTGCTGAACTTGGAAACGGACCCCACAAGGCGAGGGAAGCGGGTTGCTGGAGGTCCCTCCCTGGTGCTTGTCAGTTCAAAGAAAGCAGCCAGCAAACAGCAAGCAAGCAGCAGGTGAGGGCTGCCTGGGACCAGCTCCGGCACACCGGCTGCCACCAAGCATGGCCAGCTCCAGTCCCTGGCTTTTCCGCCTCCTCCTGTCCGCTGATGGCTCCTCCAACCCGGGTCTCTTCCTCCCCGTCTGCCTGTCAAGCCCTGCACCTGGCAGCATGGGAAGGGAAAACCCGTTCTAGATAAAGCTGCTTTTCCCCACCCTGGGCCCGAACCCAGTGATAAGCGTTGCCCCCCCTGACCCAGCCAAGCGAGCAAGGTCGGTGTCTGATGCTGGTGGGTAGAGCAAGGCTGTGTGTGGGGGGGGTTAAAACGACTTTCACTCCTCTGGTACAAGGCCAGGAGGTGCAAAGTGCAACTGTTACTGCAAAGCAACCTGGCATTGCTGGCAAAGATCCTGTGCCAAACAGTGTGGGTGCCAAGGCGCGCAGCCCCCTTGGCACGGCAGGGACTGGGTGGGAATCGCCTGTGCTGCTGTTGGGAAACAGATACAGTCTCCATAACAGTGCCTGGCATTGCACTTCTAACAAGTTCGTGCAAACACTGGGTAATTACCCCTGAACCTCTCCACCAATAAGTCCTAATTAATTGCCTCTGCCAAGCAGGTAAATGATAATCGCCTTGGTTTGAGAGCTAGCTAGTGGCAGTGATCCTATGCTGTAGAAGCACACCTTTCTGAGCCACCACTGCACATTGACAGTCAGCCCATCAGCTGCAGAGCCACTTTAGTAAATGGCAGTAAATCAAAGGTCAGTGCAAATGGCAAGGCACCACACCACGCAAGGGTGCATTGCCGCCCGCACATCCTGCAGGCTGGGAGCTTGCCACAAATTCTGCACTGATTGCAGAGGAGGCTCAAATCTGCTCAGTTTGCCCTAGACCCATCTTCTGCCACCAAGGCGTAAGCAGAATTTGAAGACTTACAGTAGTTCAAGCTTTCTGGCATCTGGCTGCTTAGCTGGGACACTGCTCTGCTCCCACCCAGCCTAGCTGTGCAGATCAAGTGTGTAGAGGTGTGCAATCGTCCTGGTGGGTCCCAGAAGTGCTGGGCCTTTTACACCGGGCACTGTGTAGGTAGTAAATCTGATTCTTACTGCGAAGTTTAGGTTTGCTTTGAACATGTCACATGGTGCCTAGACACAAGGTTGTCCTAGACAGACGTATAATTATGGATGCTCTGGCAGTGGGAGACAAACAAAAGCACAGTCCGTGTCCTGCCAGCAGTATGCATACATAAGTGTGCACGCTGGGGACTGAAGGGATACCTGCCAGCCCTGTGACAACAGGATGCTTGATGTCACCTGGAGGTCAGGCAAGCGATATGCCTGAGTGGGAGGAGAAGGGTTATTCCAGTTTTGCAGCATAAACTTTTATTCCCTGGGACATGTTACTGATTGCTTCTCTCTTTGTCTCTCTAGTGAGGATGCAGCAGAGACAATAGCAATAGACTCTAACAATCAGCCGAAGTCTCCACTGGAAAAGTTTATGGTCAGACTGTGTACGCACCACCAGAAGCAATTCATTCGTGTGCTAAACGACATATACACTGAAGTACAACCAGACCCTGAAGGCCAGCAGTTGTCTGAATCCGAAAGCATGGAGGCCTCTACTTGTGGCTCTGGTTGTAGCCAGCAAAGCACTGAAAATCAGGATAAGGGTGCTACTTGTACTGAATCAAAGCCCCCTTATTCCTCGGACCTAGGACAGTCGGGGTCCGATGGCCCCTTGCATATTACAGGACAAGCCCCGAAGCAGCTGGCAGAGCTGAAGCCTCTGGACAGAGCAGAGAGCTCCAGTCCTGCTTTGAGAAGGGAATTCTCCGAGCTCCCCGTCACCAGGCTTCGTTCTGCTAGTCCAAAGGATAGCTCCACCCAAGGATACCTCAGCATGTTTAACTCTTCCTCTTTGAATTTCCATCATGCTGCAAAGAGCCTGGAAGGGCAGCAAGCTGCTGGACACGAGCAAGAAGCCGGTGTCAGAAAGTGTGAGGATAATAAAGAGCAGCTAGCAGGTAAGACTCTCACGGAAAGTTATATCTCGGTCAAAGTGGCAAATGTGAATGGCAGTGAGGACAGCTTAGATGGCTGTCTGGGGTCCCAAAAGAGCTCTTTCAGACCTCTGCCAGAAGAGTCCTGGGATCCCAGCTTTGTAGTGACCCCCCCTCGCAGAGCCGACAAAGAGAACACTTTGCAATGCAGCTCAAAAGCATCTTTGCACCAGGACTTAGACACAAAAGAACAAGATGCGAGACCAAAGCAAGAAAACCACCTGCACACCATGGCCAAGGGCAAGGCAGGCTGCCACCTGCACCCGGCCGACAAGGGCCCGCTCGACAAGTCCAAAGAGGGCTGGCTGCCCGCTGGTGCTGCGCCAGCCGCCCACCGGACCCCCGGCGGGCACCCCCGCGCCAAGGCAGCCTCCCTCAGATCCACTCGGAAGAGCAAGAAGGCATCAGGACTGAGGATCAATGACTATGACAACCAGTGTGATGTGGTCTACATCAGCCAGCCCATCACCGAGTGCCATTTCGAGAGCCAGCGGTCGGTGTCATCCCGCAAGACAGCGAGGAAGAGCACGCGGGGGTACTACTTCAACGGGGAGTGCTGCGAGCTCCCGACTGTCCGCACGCTGGTTAAGAGCTCCCGGGGGGAGGAGAGGGGGAGCAGCCCGGCACTGCGAACAGAGACCCTCGTAAGCACTAAACCGCCCCTGGTGCTCTCGGTGGGAGGGTCTGCGGGGGCAGAACGGGAAGGTGAGAAGAGGATTTCTCTGAGGCTGCTGGCTAAAGGAGCACCAACCAGCCGAGAAACAAAAGAGAGAGCTGAACCAGGCTCTGTGCAGCCCTGGGATACCCGGGCTCTGCGGTCGAGGGAAGCCGCCGTAGCCGTGCCCTTCTTCTCCCTCTCTGCTCCACCCAGTCCCCAGAAAGAGGACAGCTTAGGCGGCTCGCCACCCCCCAGCTCCCCTCCCACTGAAGGAGGGGGGACGAGAGTGGGAGGCATCGTCCCCTGGGAGGCTGGCAGCAGCCTGGGCTCCTCCGGGGATGGCAGCAGTGGTGGGCAGGCTGCCGATTTTGCTGCCCTTCCCATCTCAGAACCACCCAGCGGGGAGAAAGGTTGCCCAGGCTCCAGCATACAAACTGACCCAGAGCTCCCCGCCAGCCTGGAGCCAAAGTCCCCCTTGCAGCCCGCTGCCACTGTGGACACAGCACCCCTGGCCCATGATGGTGTCAGGGATCCTGCCCAGCTTCCAGGCACGGGAGATGTAGAGCCCTGTGAGCTACGTCTGGCAGAGCCCTCCCCATGCTCTCCAGGCCCGCAGGCTCCTGATGAGCTCCCTGCCACCACGGACGGAGGGAGCCCCCCAGAGCCCCCTGCCACCTTGCAGTGTATGGATGTGAACAAATGCATTGATGATGAACCAGAAGCCGAATTATCAGGCATGGCAGGTGACAGCTCCCTTGAGCAAGAGGAGGCTGTGCCAGCCAGCACAGCCCTCCCCGAAATCTCGGAAGTGGAGGCAGTGCTGAATAACAGCCCAGCAGGTGAAAAAGAGCCCACTGAAGGGGAAATGCCGCCTGAACCCAACGGCTCAGACACTGCAGGGAAAGACTCTGTCTCTTCCAAAGACAGTCTAGACAAGAAGCGAAAGAAAGGCAGGAGAGTGCTTGTGGCATCGGACCGGCGCCTCCGAAGCCAGCAATCCGTGTCACCCACGGAGGGCAGTGCTGAGGATGCTGGTTCTTCCAGCTCTATGCAGCTTCCTTGCCTTCAGATCAAACTCTCCAAGAGCCCTGGCACTAAGCGATTCAAGAGAGAATTGCACCTGGATGGGGCAGCATCTGTGCACTTCCCAAACGACTGCTTCCCTAATGCGCTGCTCAAAACCAGCGAGGGGCCAGGCACCGGCCAGGCCCCAGAGAGCATCACTGAGCAGCGGCCAGGTGAGGAGAAGGGTGTCACTACCAGACAAACCTATAAAAGCATCTTAGCAAAAGAGACTGCGGCAGAGGGAGAAAATTCCTCTAAAGACGACCCCCCTGCTAATGGCAGCCAAGGTCAAACGGGTGAGATGCTGGAAGTCAGCGTCCAGGCTGATTCTGAGAAGCAAAGCATTCTCCTCCCTCCGGAGAGCAGCATGCCTGCAAATGATGCCAGGCAAGTGGATGTGAAATCAGGCCATGCCAGCGCAAAGGATGAGGAGAGCTCTGATAGTGCCATGGACACGGGCAAGCTGGAGAGCTATGAGCCAGTGGCCAATTCGCCTCCGTGTCCCAGCAGCAGAGGTGGAAGCAAGCATCTTCCAGCAAAGGCTGCGAAGCATAAAAAGGTTGCCCTGCAGTTTTATAACTTAAGACATGCACCCACATCAGTAGACACCGCAAAAAAGAGCACAGCAGGGAAGGAGTCTATGCAAGCGATCCCCAAAGTGAGGGATGAATGCAGTTCAGGGAATGACGACTCCCCGGCGCTGGAGGACATAGACACAGCTGACAGCAAACCAAAGTTCATGGAGTGGTGTGCTGAAGAGGAGAACCAGGAACTCATTGCCGAGTTCAACACCCAGTACATGAAAGTTCAGAAGGGCTGGATTCAGCTGGAGAAGGAGGTGCAGCCGACCCCCAAGGTAAAGAACAAAGCCGACAAACTGAAAGAGATTTGGAAAAGCAAGAAAAGGACACGGAAAAGTAGAGGCTCGCTGGAAGTGCAGAAGCTTTCTCCTGTCCAGATGCTGTTTATGAAGGCCTTTAAGCTGTCCGACATTTGCCAGTGGTTTCTGGAGACAACAGAAACCAGGTCTCTAGTGATCGTGAAGAAACTCAACACCCGTCTCCCAGGGGAGATCCCCCCCATCAAAGTCCCCATGCAGAAATATTCCTCTTCCAGTCTTTACCCCAGCTCACTGCAAGCTGAACGTTTGAAAAAACACCTCAAGAAGTTCGCTGCCACTACCCCGGCTCGGAATAACCTGAAGAACCAAAAGCTTTGGGCCAAAATTCGGGAGAACGCTGATAAAGCAGAGGCTGAAGAAGCCACTAGTCCCAGCCAGACATCTCCTACTGACGACGGTGCTGAGGACCTGAGTGAAGACAAAACCATCCAGCCTGTCCCCAGCTTGCCCACGCAGGCCAGCACCAGGATCCTGCGCAAGTACTCCAACCTGCGGGGCAAGCTGCGAGCCCAGCACCGTGTGGTGAAGGCAGAGAAGAAGAGTGATGGTCCGGGAGACCACCTGACCCTGGAGAGCAAGCAGAGCCGGAAAAGCGTGTGCATCAACCCACTGATGTCTCCAAAGTTGGCCTTGCAGATCAAAGCAGATGCCTTTCCTGCCAAATCTCCATCAGTGGATGGGACAGGGAAGGGGCGGAAGGGGAAGAGCAGGTCCCAGGAGGACCCCTCACCCAAAGCTGATCTCCAGCTCAGCAGGAAGAAGAGGACGCTGAAGGAGAGCGGGAGCACCCAGGAGCGGTCCGGCTCCTCCACCAAGGACAAGCTGCCTGCCAAGAAGGCCAGTAAAATAAAGCATTCGGAGGTCAGTGCAAAATCTCCCGCCACCCGAAAGCAGGCTGCCATGGAGAGGAGCAATAAGCTGGCTAGAAAAATGTCTTTGAAAGAGAAGAGAGCCCCAAAAAGGCAGCTGGAGAAGGTGCGGCTCCCCATGCGGAAGGGCAAAGAGAACACAAGCAGACGGGCCGTGCTACCCCCCAGCCATGAGGAGCTGGCCAAGTCCCCAAAGCAGAAGCCCCTGGGGGAGTCCTCCACACGGTCACAGAAGATGACCAACAAGAAGTCCAGCAGTGGGAAGACCCTGACGAGGTCCATGAAGAAGATGCAGGAGAGCAGCGGGTCGCAGGGCAAGAGGAAGCTGAGGGCAAAAATGGACTGTTCGCACAGCAAGCGCTCGCGACTGGATCCGAAATAGCGAAGAACCGGTAGCCATGTACAAAACTGATGTATAGTAGTAACCCTTTACCATGCATTAACTAAAGCTGCTTTTATAAGCTGTAGCAAGCCTTTAAAAATCCGCAGTTAAAGGATAACGCCCGTGATTTTAGGCATCAGCAGATGTGTCTCGGACAGAGAAGAGGTTGGCCTGTCTGGCTCTGCTGTTCAGAAGGAAGTTTCTGCAGTTTGAACGTTCCTTGGGTTTTTTTTTTAAACTTGGAACCAGGCAGTTTTAGTTAAAAGTACAGTGCCTTATTTATCACTTTAAAAATAAAAATAAGAAGCTCGTCTGTGTGATTTGGAGGCTTGCGTTTTATACTTGAGGCACAAGCACTTGTACTGTAGCAGAAAGAAAACCACCTTCGTGCACGTGAAGTAGCTTTTGACAGCCTTTGGGTGCACACAAACATTTCCCTTTCCTTCAGAGTCCTCCTTCTGTCTGTCTTCTTAGTGGCATTTAAAGCAAAACCAAAACCATTTCCCATCACTGAGGGAGAGAAAGGCGAATCTGCCCTTCGTTGATTCGTTAGTAGCAGCTGCTGGTGTCCCATACTGTTACCTGCATAAAAGTATTAATTAGCTACTGGTGTGTGTACTGCTGATAGCTGCCTTGCTCCCCCAGCGCGGCCTGTGGGGTGGAGAGGTCCTGCTCAGCCGGAGGCAGCGGAGGAGATGCTGTGGGTACCAAGCTGCCGCATCCACTGCTGCTGGGCGGGCGCGCTGGGTTGTATCCGTCTTTATTTCTTGCTGGCTTCAGGGATGAAATTCCTCCTGCTGTGCCCTGCTTTTGGACAGACCTCCTTCTCCCATTTTGCTATGCTCGTGGTGATTTCTGTAGTGTCTGATGGCAAAGCAGTTTCCGCAGCGCTTCCCTGAAGGTTGAATCTCTCCCTTTTTATGGGCTCAAGCTCTTTGCTCTTTCTGATGTTGGTGCCCTGCAGCAGGGAGACCTGGCCCTCACCTGTGCTCTTGTGCACATCTTGCCTAGCACCCTCCTAAGTGAGGATTTGCACTTGGAATAGGGTTGAGAGAAGGGACTGACTTAAGTTTATTTTTTACCGTAATTTGCATTCATCTTTTTACTAGCAAGGTGCAGTTGGTTTGTCCTTGCCTGTGTCTGGTACTGTGGAGTCTGAAAGCGGCCAAGCCTCTGCCCTGTCCTGCACAACACCTTTGCAGGGCTCCTCTGCAAGCCTCTGCAGCATGTTTTATAGCCAACTGGAGGTCTGCAGTGGCAGAACAGGGTCACGGTGCCTGGCGCTTCTGAGAAAAACCTGTTAGAAGTCCACAGAGTGTGTGGCTGGGCAGGGATGCTTAGTGGCTGAGAAGGGACTGCTGTGGTCTGTGCTCGGGGAAAGGACCCTGCTCAGCCATTGCATCTCCATGGCTTCACTTTCGTGTTGCTGCACAAAGTCTGTTTGCGTGAATCCTGACGCAAGCCTCCTCCTGTGCAGAAAGCAGCAATGCCCGAGAGGGCACTGCAGAGCTCTGGGGTCGCCTGACCTTTAACAGCCGCTTGCTGATCCTTGCTCAGCTCCTTGTCCCTGTGAGAGCCAGGCTCCACAAGTTCCAGAGACACCTGCCCTGGGGGCAGAGACTAGAGAGGGCTCTGCGGCAATGGGAATTGCATTGCACAGTTGGCATTGAACCCCAGATCCCAAAGCCCGTGGACTGGAGGTGGAAAGCAGATGATCATCTTTAAATCTTTCATTGCACCCATTCAGTATAGAGGGTGAAACAAGGTGTTTGAGATTCGCACGCCCTTCGCAAGGAACCTCTTGCTCTCTTGCAGGTATTCCCTTCCCCCAGTGCTGATGCACACGAGGCTGCGGCACATTTTTCTCTTACTATGAAATGGCTGATTTAAAAAAAAAAAAT
>VZTL01011551.1:7832-22433 GCA_013400535.1 Scopus umbretta
TAGCTATATTCTGATAAGAAAAAAAAAAAAAAAAAAAAACAACCCTGAAACTGTTAAGGTTATCAAGGTTATCTTTCCAGTGTAAGATTGTTCTGTAAGAAAGCCTGTGAGGTTTCATCTAGATTAAATGAGTTTTGAGAAGAGGACTTGCAGAATATCCTATTGAAGTTTATATTCTACATCATCATGGGTTTCATCTCAAGGGATTTTTTTCATTATTTACGCTAAATTTGCATGTATTTAATTTTACCTAATTGTTTCTTAGTTACTATATACTCTTCGGCCATTCTTAATAATTTTTTTCTTGTGAGCTTTAAAACTTCAGTATTTCAAAAACACTTCGATATTTTTTCTGCTCAGTGCTTAATGTTGCACTGTCGTATAAAGCAGGGAACAAGTGTCAAGCCCACCACTGAAGATGATGGTATTTTACTTCTGAATTCATTAAATGTTGGGGAAGGAGGTAGCAGTTGGGCTTCAGTGTGTTTTATAGGCCACGTCTATCTGAGGTTGACACATTCTGGGAGGGGAGGGAATCCAAATCAATATGTAATTTAAATGTCTCCCAGTATCAGTTGGCTGCAGAGGAATATATTCTATAGTTGGTGATTCTCGGTCCCATTTTCCAAACAATAAGCATGCTTTCTTTTTAAACTGTAATCTGTTAATTTTTCATCCTTTCTATTTGTCATTTACTCTACTTCTCTGGGCTGGATTGACTTCTTTTTATTTATTGTCATCCTAGACTTGTTTTCTCTATTCATTTTGTTCTCTTGTTTCTCTGTATTTTGTGAGACTTATGTTGTTTGAAGTGATTGGAACTAAAATGCTTTGAATCTAGAATTGAATCCTACGGTTTTTTACTTACTCCCTGTAGCTCTATTTACCCTGAGTGCAGGAAAATTATTTCTACATGAATCTCCTTTGACATGTAGCATTTGGGTTTGGGGCTAAATTTGACCAGCTGCAAGGTAACACCTTTTGACAAAAAAAAAAATTGTTCATATTTCATTTATTAGATCCACAAAAATGGTTAACTTGTCTCCAGTAAATACCTTCTTGGAAATTGTGCACAGTCTGGCTTCTGCTCACTTTTTGATACTTCATTCCATCTTTTTTTTTATTTTCCTTCTTTGACAGATTTCTTCTGCTCCATGTTCATTTGAAATTCATTGCAGAAACTGACCATTCCTTTGAAAAATTAACTTACTAACAAAATTAAGATTACCATATGTCCTATCTGAACTGAACAGAGTTTGTTCTGTTCTTTAGTGCTTCCAAGTTTCTACAAGAATCTGTTTCTCTAAATAGTTGATACTTTTATGTGTTGAATAGTGATTCTGAAAGCTCAGTTCTGTGACATTTTTGTAGTAGAAGTGCAACCAAAAAAGGTAGCGTAGTTTTATGCTTGAGCAATGAATGGCAGGAGCTTTCATCTCTCTGTAAATTCTGTGGGAAAGTACTATGCACAGGGAGTGAAAGTAGGAAACAGAAAATGCAGGTCAAATCATGAGGGATATAACTGAATTATCTGTATCACTTTGGGCGAAGGGTAGTTGCTTTGGATGGATAATCTGCCACATGGGAACATATCATAAAAGCTATTCAAAGCATAAGGAAATAACACAGTGAAAAAGAAGCACAACGCTTTTTCTGAAATTATCCCATATATGTGAGGAACAACCTAAATAGTTCTTTTCAGCCTGTTTAGTTATAAAATTCCAAAACTAAAATACAAAGGACTTCCTAAGCATTGTAATTTTTTGGGTGATTGAGCTGAATGTGTTCGCTTTTAGTTTAGTAGACAGTAGAGGACTGAATGGACATGGAGACAAAGCTACCATGTATCACTTTTCTTCTTTTTCTTTGTTTTTTTATTGTACATCCTGCAGTAGTTCATTCAAAGTTTGGGCACAAACAATAGTAGTAGCCCCCCAAAATGTTACTGCTCTCACCCATATTTTAGAAGTTGGGTGCCTTAGTTATTAATAATAACTTACCAAGTTATTGTTAGGCTTCACAAAAAAAAAATAAATCTTATTTTGTTTCTTAACTTAGATTACTGTTAGGGATGCATTCTTCTTATTGTTCTTTTCCAAAATACTTTTCAGATATGTGTTCTTACAGAACCTTACAGTCACACTTCAGTTCGTTATCAGTTCGTGATATGTTATGATCCCATTAAGTGCAGTGAGCCAGTGTCACTGACCAAGGAACTTCGCTGCTGCTGGTAGTGTCTGAAGAAGGATCATTTCGGTGTTACTCTGCATGGTGCCAAAGTTGTTGGGCATGTGCATATGGGCATCCGGCAAACACAGCAGTAAGAGTTTCAGCATATACTTTTCAATTTCAAGGAAAAATGTTTCAGCTTCTCACTAAGGAACCTGACTGCTGAGTTGTGAAGAGAATCCCCATGCACTTTGCAGTATTCTTCAGTTCCATCCATTATCTAGAGATTCCTCAGATCCCAAGTCCATATAAATTGGGCCTGGCATCATCTTTGGAAGAAGACAGAACTCCCTAGTTTGTGGTGACGTTTCTAGACTTTCTCTACTTGCCTTAAAGTCCTGCTTACTGTGAAGAAATGGATCCATACTGAAAATGCATGCTCTGTTATAAGAATTTCAGTTTACGCTCAGAGTACTATTTTCTCTGTTGTTTTGGTCTCATACTCTTTATCAGTCAGCAAATTAACATGGAATAGATGCTTACGAAAAGTGTAGCAGAAGCCCAGATATTCATTATGAAAACTGAGGTGTATGACATGTCTCAGTTTAAAAGGCAATTTACTGATAGCTAATGTGAAATTCAGAAATTTTTAGACACTGTACAACTGTCTCCTCTGGGTAGGTGTTTTAGGAGCAGCCTACAGCAGGCATAGGAACAGGTGGAGAGTGACTATTCAGTTGCTGAGGCAAAAGCAGGTTTAAACAACTATTACTCTGACGGTGCTATCGGCAAGGGTGTATCAATTAGATCATCTAACTTCTTTATAGGTAGAAACATTCTTCAGACAAGCTTGTGTGAGATTTTATTTTGGGAAGTGTTGAAAATACCCCTCACTGAAGAAATAATTTCTGCTTCAATTTTTTTCTAAGCAGCTTGCAAATCAGTGAAAGGTGCATTTCACAGTTGTTGTGAATAGTAATACACCTCCACTTTGTGGCAGGGGTTTTCATGAACAGGAAAGGCAAGTCAGTCTGCCTCATCCTTTCTTAAAGGTGAATTGCTAGTTCTGAGCAGAAACATTCTGAAGTTTGCCTAAATGCCATTTTCTTTATACTAGTAGAACATTAAGGAAATATAGGAATAGGCAGAATTAGGGTCTTTCCCATTATGTAGGAAAGATGCGATCTTGTGGGACACCTTGTCTTTATCAGACAAAGCACTGGAGGAGAGACAGTGCCAATGAAGTTGCTTTTTCTTTGCTTTGCTTTTCCAAAGCAAAATGGGAGACAGCAAGCCTTATATACATGCCAAAAAGAGAAGAAGCAGCTGATGGGTTAAATTGGCTCTCCTTGAGTCCATGCTTGCATTTTTTCAAAAGTCTGTAAGATTAGAAGCAAGCATTTAAAAAAAAAAAAAAAATCAGGTGAGTCTGGTAATGGTGCTTCACGGTACACAAGGTTGAAACTGGCCTCATTTCTTTTCATGACTGATACATTTGCTGACCAATGTGGAAGGCCAAAATGGTAGAAGAGATGGGTATCTTGCACATTTGGTTGCACTTCCCTTGCCCTTTTCTTAAACAATCATTTACTGTTAATTATGATGGGAAACAATAATGTTTTAACAAAACATAAGTAACTCAGATTAATCAGCTGCTTTGCAGGCAGACACTTCCTGAGTTCCCTGGGGTTTCTATCAGCAAATTGTAGTAATGATGCTGATTTGCACAGAGCTATTGTTTCAGCTGTAAATACCTGAATTGATTACCCAGGAGCCATGGTCTCAGTGTAGCATTGTTTTGCTTTGTTCTTTATTATGTTAGGTATCCTGCATAGCAGGGGGCCCGTATCCACAGCAGAGTCACCTTGGGACTTCAAGTATGGTAATCTAAATGAATTCTTTGTTGCTGTAAATTACAAACAGAACAACAGCAGCCTGCTCCCACTTCTATAAATATGTATGGTTTCCCTGCCAATGAAATTATGGTGAGAGATAGATCAAAGTGAATTAGTACCTGTCAAGCAAATTTGATAGGTCATTTTGTACTTTAATTTTATTCCTTTTTCGCTGTATTGTGGCACAATAACAAAATTAACAGTTCTGCTCTCCTTTTAGCAAAGGCTGTTGACCACACTAAATATTGTTTTCAGAAAATGCTGCATTGACAAATGAAAGATTCTTCTATATAGACCAGCTTGATACCACATCTGCTGCATATGCAAAGTGCCCACAGCAGTGGCGTATGCTTGTACATGGTGATGTATGAACTCTGTCTTCTTGTCTACATCTGAAACAGTGCTATCTGTGTAACGGAAGGCGTCTGATCTCTTCTAGTTCTCGTGGTAGGACTGGGTTGGTTTTTGTTTTGGTGCTTTCTGTCATACAAACAGTTAGGCCTTTTGTGCCTGTAGTCACAGTCACCATCACGTTTCTCAATATTTCCCCAAGTATACCCACACCCACTGCACACATACACACACATACATGCTCTCTCTCCCCACCTCCTTTTCTGTCTCCCTTGTAAGAGGGGAATTTCTCACTTTAAAGTGGCTGAAATTTTCCAAGAAACCATCCACATTTCTTTCTTGCCCTTTCCAGTTTCAGCCGTTAATTATCACTTACCAAATGATCGCTTACCAACTTCATAGCAGGTGGCATCTCTTCACCTTAAAATGGTCTGTCAGACCATAAATGATCTACCAGACAAAGCAATTATTTTCTGTTTTTCCCACACACCTAGCAAAGACCTGAAAACAGGCACTTTAGAAGAAATATTCATGTGAAGATCGGAGATGAGATTACAGAAAACCTATCTACATTTGTTAGGGAGAACCATGTCTCACGAACAACTTTTTTATTTTGCTAACCCAGACTGCAGATAGATCCTAAAGATCTGTGTTAGCAAAGGGGGACTCCTTCCAGGAGAAGTGATGTGAGACTGTCAGACTGGAGAAATCAGAGGAACTGGGACAAAATAGCAGGAGTTTCCCATTGCTTTTTTCCTTTTTCTCTTTTTCTTAGCATACGCTGAGGCTAGAATTCATTTGTCTTAAGATAAAAGGAATGAAGAAAGGAAACATTTTCGTTATTCCTTATTGCTGGTATTGTTTTGGCAAAGCATTTAAATAGTCCTATACATGCTTCCTAAAAACAACATTCCCTTGAAATTAATTTTAATAAAACATGAATGGCTCTGTGATGGGTACATTATTCAACCCTGCAGCAATAAATTAAGGGGACACATACCCCAAGGGGAAGTCCTGCCCAAAACAATCATGTTCCCACTGAGTAGAAGTCTAAGATACTGGAACACTGATATTGTGAGCAATTAGATCCTGATTCTACAAGCATATGTTAGCAACATTAGTGCAAGTAGTCTCCAGTGGCTTTAACTGGGTAACTGCTTATTGCTACTATAGAAAGGTGCACAATCATGCCCTCTGTAGATATTTTTCCAGATCGAGTCTCTGACGAATTACTAGCTTTTTCAGAACAGCTGTAGCCATCCTCAGTCACATGCCCCATGTTGTATTTTAGCTGTGGAAGTTGTGCTTACTTTTACCTACCTGCAAAGTAAAATATGGCAGGAGTTAATAGTTAAAAGAGTATGCTATGTTGTGTTATGCTATCTTTAGTTTTTTCAGATGCTTTTTGGTAATTGATGCAAACCAAACTACCATGCCAGCTGAATATTTCATGCATCCATTTTATAGGTAAGATAATTGTGAAACAGAGGAGCCAGAACCAACACATCCAAAGCTATAGGCTTGCAAGGGAATGCTGAAGTATGCAGTGTATGTTTGATATCTGCTGAATTCTTGAGGATCCTGTTTACTCTCAAGGGACTTCATTATCTTCACAACTTTTATCAGTCAGATTATTTGTCAAGTTAACAAAATGGTAATCTTCAGGCATTTATGCTTAAAACTGCTAGTCTAGAGAACTTCTCCACCTGATGCAGTGAATGGGAGAGTAGGGACAATAGCCTCTGCGCTGCTGCTTCTGCTGGCAACAGGGTTCAGGGATGCCTCCTGCCACGGTGCAGTGTGGGGCTTCTGCTGCAGTGTGCTGGCAGGCAACTGCAGGGCAGCTCCTGCAGGCAGCAGATGGCAGAGATCCAACCCAAGCTCTGAGCAAACCTCAGGATGCTCATTTCTGTCATCCTGCTTTAGTTTGGTTCCTCAGCTCCTCAAGAGAAATACCATCTGTGTCTCTGCCTTTGATTTTATCTAGAACAGGAATGTACCTCCCTGACTGAAGCATCTGGTTACTACAGTACTATGAATAACAAATGGTATTAACATATAAGGTGTGCTATGGTTTTCCTATACGCCTCTTGTGGCGAAGCAAGGAGTAACATAAATTTAAAAAAAAAACCAAAACAAAAATCATCATCTAAGGCTGTTTAGTCCATCTGGAAGCACAGAAGTTCTGTCTACAGCTAAATATTAAGCAGCAGGAACAGAGAATGGAAAAACCGCAACTCAGAATAACTCAGTAAATTAAACTGTGTTTACCTCAGGTTATATTTGTGGCTGAATTACCTGTCAGGCTTTGGCCAGGATGGATCATGGGCACATGTGCTTCAGTGCCTTTCACTCCAGTAGTATCAAAAATTGCTTGCTTTCCAAAAGGTGATACTGTTTTCATAATTGTTACGGGCTAATTATATATATTTAGAGTTAAATGGTTGCAGGGAAACAGGTTTTTGGGATTTCAGCTTAAAAGCAAAATATGGGATAGATTACAGTGTTTGGGCATCTTCCTCCTGGTGTATCTTAGACAGAATGTTTGGTCCAAATTCTTCCCTGGTGTAGTTTTTGCCAAGCTCCAGTGAGTAGGCAAGAATTAGTTTGGCCCATTGAGTCTATAAGAGCTAAAAATCAGTTTTCTGTGAGAAAACAAGAAAGTGGCTATACCAGTTGAAAAATTACTTACTTTGATATTAGAAAGGGGATTTTAATAGATTTTTAAAGTATGTATTTATTAAATTATGTTGGGAAGACAATCGTATTTTTAAGAGAAGAACAGAAAGAATTATTTCTATTGTTTACATTCTTTGAAAAGCGACATATCATCCTGAAACAGAGGTCAGGCAGGCAGTTCGCTATCCTAACAGGAAAGAAAACAATATTCTGAAGAGAAGTCTCATGTGACTGCAGTATATGGTCTGATTCATCAGTTAATGTGCCAGGTTAGGCTTGGCTGCCTACCCCATTATCGTGGTTGTTCCTGTCTCTGCTGCTTCAGTGGGGCTGAGTTCTCTGGTAGTCCACAGCTGAAGAGTTGTAAACAGCAGCACAAGGACAGGAGAGTTCTCTTATAAATGTCTTTTTACTAATTAGTGTCTAAAAATATTCTTATTCCAACCAATCAGTTTTGCAGGTGGACAGATGATATTCCAATAACCATGGTGCATGAGATTGAGGCAAGTCTTCAGGATGTAATAAGTTAGCAGATGGCAGGGGAAACAATTGGCTTCTTAAGCTTAATGAACTCAGAAGCTTATTTGCTCAAGAAGTGTGGGAGTTTGTTGTTTTTTTCAAGATACCTTGTAGCACAATAATGTTGTGTTTCATTAGGAGCTGGGAAAGTGAATCTGCATGTGAGGCTTTAGGCTGATGGGATCTGGGCATGATGCAGAGGTTGTGTACAATATGCTTCCGAGATACTACAGCTATACTCGGCACACAGCATCCTCTACAAGTGCAGGCTAATATATAGCATGGCAGAATAACAAACTCTGTAGCCATCATGTCTAACTTTATGATGGCTTTCTGACTTAGTTGCATTTAGAGGGTTGTACGCCGTAATTGTTTCTTTCATTAACCAGGAGGATCATTTTACTGCTGGTTTCCAGTTTTGTACCTTTTAAGATTGCCTTTTTCATAGCTATTATTTTATATATGTGAGACACTTGGGAAGAAAGAGAAGGCATCCAACCCTTACAAAAATATTTGCAATAATGCTCGCTAAGTCAGTAAATGTTGAGATGTCTGTGTTTTCCTGACCTTGCAGGTGGCAGAAATCTGCTGTGATACCAGATGTCAGGCTAAAATAAGAAATAGAGAGAGACATTATCAGGACACAAATTGCTTCTTTTTCACTGCTAGTGTTTAATTCAAAATATACTATCTAGGCTTATCTCCGAGATTTCAGAGTATCTATTAGAATTTTAAATTTTATACATAAGATTTTCAGGCTTAAAACTGTTCTATGTTACATGTACACATAATCATGTTTGTGCTCTAATTCTGAAGGGTTAAGAACTTTGTCTAAGAGTGTAAACTAACAGTGCTAGAACTTAAACAGTGTCACCTGATTCTTGATTAATGGGTGAAGTTCTGGTCACTTCTTTTACCAGTTAAGCAGATGCTGAAGAGACACCCATTCACCTCATTTCGTACATGCTTGATGTGCTTCTTGAATCCTCACAAGTAGCTTCAAACTGTAATAATGCGAAAGCTGCAAATAAGTTTTGATAATTTTATTCCTTAGGAGAAAAAGGACCATGCTCTGAATTTTTAAAATGTAAATTATATTTGCTAAGTATTCCTGATTCATATTGCTCTCTAGAAAATTTAAATTAAAAAAGCAAACATTTGTGTTTATTCACATCTTATTCTTTCTCCAGCAAATCAAAAACAAGCTACATTAAATGAAATTTTATGCCTTCTTTGCTGCAGTCTAACCATACTAGACTACCTTACAGTGTAATTAATATGCTTAGTTCAGTACAACAATACAAATACTTCTTTCTTTGGAAACCCTTTCCTCTGGATGTATTGCTGGGAACACAAGAGTTAGGAGAACTGCATTAGAATTATTCTGATAAGTAAAACCAGCTATATGATCACTGCTAATATCACATCCTTTATTGCTAAAATTCTTAATGTGTAGAGAAATCCATATGATTTTCTGTCTTCACTAGACCAAAAGAACAGCAAAGACGCTTTCCAGACTGAAGCTTGAATGTGTTCTGTATCCTAAGACCTGAAAAGTTTGAGATTTTAATGCATATCTAATTCAAATACTTTACTGTATTTTTCTCTGCATTCTGTTAATTAACTGCAGTCAGCCATTTTTATTTCTATTTGAGGCCAGTTTGCCTAGACTTCTAAATAGAGTCTTTGCTTCCCTCTCTATTTTTACTGTTCATTTCTTGCTGTGATGATCATTCTAACCAAATCATTGTGTAAAACCCACACGTGGTGTTCTTCTGTGGCTGCGTATGCAAACAGAGTATGTTTGTGTGTCTGTGTTTGTGAACATGTGCAAGTGCATTTGCATATCTGTGCAGGTGCATGGATGTATAGATGCATACACTTGTATGTACGTATGTGTATTTATATAGGCTTAAGAATGAAATTCTGTAATAAGGAGCTATACATTTAAACTGGCTAGATTTGTTCATCTTTCATTTTGCTTTGTTTTTAAATACACACCAAAGATGATTCACGTACTTTTACCTGCAGAGTTCCTCCCAAGCACTGAATTAATTGGAATATTAGATTACTTTCTTTCCTAATGCTAATCGCAGTGCCTTCGCCCTTTACAACAAGAAGGTTACGGCAATGTAAAAGAATACAACAAATATGATACATGATCGAAGGTTACAGCAGCCAAGAGTAGATGAGGGTGGCCGTAGAACACTAAAAGATTAAAAGAGGGTAAAAGGCTAAGGAAGACCAGCTGGCTCTGTAACATATTGCTGTTCAGAGTGCATTGCTGCTAAATTGAAAAACAGGTTCAGACTGCAGGTTTCCAGGATGCTGCAGAGTGGAATGCATACTAAATGTGGTTACTTCAGCCTGGGTAAAAAGTAAGGGAACATGAACTATTGAATGTTACTGGCACCGTTAGCAGCTGTTTACTCTTTCTCGGGGGCATAGGTTAAGGACAGGGACAAAGCAGAAAAAGCAAGAGAAAGGAAGTGGATAAAACCAAATAGACTTTGGAGACACTGTAATCCCTTCTCAATTGCAAAGGGGGAATGATTTATCTCCTTTTCTTCTTTTCACAGTTATTTATTTTATATGCATGCTATCAGAATGACTCTCCAAGTCATTTACAGATTTTTTTACGTTTACTGAGAAAAGATGATTCTCTCAGTCTGGAAACAGAGACCTGTGACTTCAGCCCCTCTCTTTATCGCAAATGTCTGTGTAACCTAGAGCCCATCTGTGGCCCACTGCCACAGGTGTTATAAACAATGTCAGCAAGGAGAGGCAAGAGAAAGATGATGCCTAAGTCACCAGCCTAAATCTAGAAAAACCTGTATTCATGTTCCCTTTCTGATATAGGCTTCCTCTGTGACCTTCAAAACTTGCATAGTCTTGTCTATAGGCTAAGGTTCCCATGAGCAGAATAGCACTGCCAGTCTCTAACAGTGTTGTAAAGGTAGGTGCCCTACAAATCTTGAGAAGACATTTCTGATAGACGTTAGGGCTAGGCAAGCATGTGCTCTCTATTTTCTGTACTAGTTCTGTAGTGACATATGAGTAGACAGCACAGTTAAAAAAAAAAAAACAAAAAACAAAACAAAACAAAACCCAAAACTGTCAATTGGAAATGCTTTGCAAAGGTCTGCTTCACAACTGTGAAATGTTTGCCAGCATTGCCACACACCTAGCAAAAGCAAGAGATCATTCTCAAAATGGGATTTTTCCAGGGTTTTTTCTATTTGCACTGAGTGGAACTGAGAAAAGGTAATTTGAAAACTAATTGGCTATTTTTTTTACCATGCCAAACTATTAGGTATTTTTGCAAGGACCTGCAGTGAGGAAGGTAGATTCTTCCACAGAAAAAAGTGAGGTTGTGTCCCCAGGTGGACACTTAACATTTGTTTTATGTTCTCTAAGGGAATGTATCAATTGAGTATAGTTTTTAAAATTGTATTAAAAAAATATTCTCTGCTATTCATTGTTCTTTGTAATCTTGTGCTTTATTGTAAATTGGCTCTCCATTCTTGTAATTAGATCAAACTTTGCTAGAAAAAGCCATCTTTATATACTTTCTGGAACAATGGGTTCGAAGCCATCTTCCCAAAAAGAATCTTTAGCCGAATCTGTACTTTGCGTATTTTGTGTGTTGCAGCAAAACATCTGTTTGGCTTCTTCAGCAGCAATGTGCAAAGAGCAGACCGAGTTTTTACAACTTGTATCAACCAAGGCTCAGCTAGAAGTTCTCTTTCCTACTTTTGTTTCCAAGACAGGCTCCAATCATATATCCTACATAAAATGGCTAGTGGATTAGAAAGGGAAATTTGTAACACCTTCTTTGCATTCACCTGTTTACTTCCTGCAGTGTGTTAATACTCAGAAGTTTTCCCCCAAAACAATATCCAATTGTTATCATGTCTATATATATATAGGAAAATCTTTTGAGCCATTATTTGGAAACAACTGTGAATTGCAGAAACGTTTGTGATCAAGAAGATCACTTGGGAGGAAAATTACTCAAAATACAGTTTTATTAAAAATGGATCTCATCACTGTGTATAGTAAAATAAAATCACTGTAGCTTTACTACTGCAGGATACAATGATTTACATGACTGCTGTATAGTTTTCTAAAAGAAGAAAATAAAAATACTAAATACTGCAGGAGAAGAAATATTTTGTCTTCTGCTCTGTTAAAAATCAGATTGTATGTTAATGTAATTTTAATGTATTAATTGACTTCCAAAATATGTCAGAGCAACTAAAAAAAAGAAGAAACCTTGAAAGCTGAAGTTCAAGAAGACAAAACACTTTCAAATTAAATATAACATTTTAAACCCACAATACTAAATATTAAACTATATTTAACAGATCTAAATAAATAATTAGATTACTGGTAATATATGTTTGGCCTACAGGCATATTGTACCATATTGTTAATGCCAGCCCTGTGAAACCTTTAAAACTGAAGAGAAATTATAGCAGTCATCAATGAAATTTTAACTGTTTACTGAAGTAGCAGCTTGTCAGGGTAAATAAACTGGCACTTATATGAGAGGCTGATATTGCAACCTAAAATGAAAAATAAAGATCTATATTATAGAATTTTTCTTCAAAGATATTAGTGTACTATTACTGTTCAAGCACTGGAAAACTATGTTTTTGTATTAGCCTATATTGCAAAGTAGATATGCTTTTTATATGTATAGTTCTTATGGGTAACTGCATTGCAGTCACGACAGTCTGGCACAGCTGGCAGTGTGATACCTTGGATCCAGTATTTGAATGCAGGGTTCTGCACTGAAGTGGTGCCCTGCTAGTAGAAGATAAGGTTAGGGTACAAAAAGCAGAAAGGCCAACTGAGACTTTCTGGACCTTTCCTTTACCAGGAATCTTTAGCATCTATTTCAGTCAGCGTGGGAAGATCGTTTCTGGCATCGTGATGTCTGATCTCGTCCTCACCACTTCTAAGACTGTTTTTATGCCTATTTTTTAGGCCGTATACACTGAATGATGGGAGATAGGTGGGAGTAAAGAGCAGCTGGCGATGCATCCTGGTCCCTTTGCGCCTAGCTCTTTTAACACAAATAAACTGTCTTTCAATACATAAAAAAAAGAAAAAAAAAAAGTTACTTTTATGTTATTCTTTTGAGCATCTGAAGAGCAGTTCCTAGTAGTCCCTTAGGACTTCCAGGAACACAGTTGTGATGTTGTCAACAAAGGAAAAATAGCATAGCAAAGCGAATGTGGCGCTCTTGCTCATCTGTGCCTGGACTGATGCAGCATTGGAGCAGCAGCTGCTGTCTTTTCCCAGCAGCGAATTTTGTGCTTCTGAGTGTGGGGTAGCCATAAAACTCCCTGCTTATCCCTTTAAAGAATAGCATAATTTAAAAATAAACCAGTGGAGCTTTATTTATTATTAGTGTTAAACTGTAAGCTCCCTAGAGTCCAAGTGAGTTTGGGCTGGGAAGTACAATGAGATTTCTGTTCCAGAAAATGATTTCTGTTTGAAATGATTTCCTGACATGTGGTCAAGCTGACCTGCTGCATATCTTGGCCAAATTTGTGATCATGACCTAATGAATGAACTTAAGGAAGAAAGATGTGGCAACAGAGGATGACGAGAAAGGTTAGGTTTAATTTCACTTGGGGAAAAAAGATACAGATTATCAGCTTTCCATATGTTGCGGGCTTCAGAAAAACACAAAGATAGTTACAATAATAGGGAGAACATAAAGAAAAAGAGATATTGGAGACTAGAGGTGTTGGATAATTATTCTATAAAGTTCTCCCGAGTCCATAAGGAGTGAGTAACTCTATTTGCGTGGCCTAGTATAAAACATACCTCTGTAACTTTCCTCAGCTGCAACTCTTCTTGGGCTTGGGAAAAACACTTTGGGTTTTTCTGTGGCCCCTATATGGTATGCCCAGGGCATACGAGAGTAGTGCAAAGTCATCCCTGTATGGTAAATTAGACTTGGCTAATAGCCAAACTCCCACCCAGATGCTTGCTTAGTCCCCCCTGCAGCAGAACGGGAGAGAAAATAGGAAGAACGGGAGGAAGAAAGCTTAGGGGTCAAGATAAAGACAGGAAGATCCCTTACCAATTACTGTTATGGGCAAAATGGACTCAACTTGGGGAAAATTAACCTAATTTATTGACAATTAAAATAAATATTTAACTAACAAAGGCAAGAATCCGCCACAATTCCTATTCATAGTGCTGCCCTTCAGATAAAGCGTATTTACCTGCTGCTGCAGACAAATATTTTCCTCGTTGTCACACGTAGCAATTAGCTTACCCCTGAGCGCTGGCAGAAAAGAGAGGGCAAATTTTCAGAAACAGTGATTGGATTCATGGGGAGAATTAAAAATAAATGCATACATATATTCAGAAGGCAGGATGAATGGGCTGAAGCTGTCACAAAACAAGGATGAGGAGAAGTATTTTGTTATGGCAAGCTGCAGAGGTTCAACATCACTTCAAGAAGTAAATTATTTTGGTAGTTGCCAACTCCGTTCTTGCTTCTGGGTAGCTGTTGCATTCCCAGGACTATGCCAGTAATGGCACTGGCTGCCCTAGCTCCATTAATTTCGCAGATTTGCACTCAGATGTAGAAGCTACAGTGCCCATTCTGGGTGACTGCTTTTGCAGAGGCGCTTTTGCTACTTGATACATCTCTTCATATTGGTATATGAGGACTGACCTCGCCAATTATTGTAATCTTCCAGATCTTTCTCACCTGCCATCTATCTTGGAAGCAGACTTATCTCAGCTATCACTTCAACAGCTGCAGATTTCTGGATGTCTCAATACTGATCAGCAGCTTCACTGAGTGCAAAAGTTAGCTGTTTCTCTGTTTTTTAGTGCCTGGCCAGAGCTGTTAAATTCTACAACTTTTATAGGACAATGATTTCAAGTATTAAACATATGTATATGATTTCAAGTTATTTTTATGGATACATATGTTTAATACTTAAAATCATTGTCC
>VZTL01011554.1:0-36901 GCA_013400535.1 Scopus umbretta
AAAAAAAGCAGGGTACAGTGATCCTGCAAATCAGTGGGAGAGAATACGAGGCAATATAACCAGCAACTGCTTGGTGTTTGGTTCCACTCAGGAGCCATTTGTGCACTTATTTAGGAAATTTTAGATGAATCTTTGCAAGCCTAACTTAAAGAAAACTTTCATGAGTTTTACTGTGTTTGCCTGAGTAAGGATTCCAGTACTTGGGAGGAGATTATACTAAAGTGAAATGTTTTTCAATGTTTTCTGTATCCCAGTGTTTTCTGTATTTTGTAATACATCAGGCCAAAACAGGTTGTGATGAATATATTAATACCTTTTTCTTCTGATTTGTTGTCATGCAGAAAGATTTAAAACCACGTTGGAGAAATGAAATATCTTGCTTTTATTTAGAATAATGGCACTGTCTTTGGTTTTGAAATATTGAGGACCAGTCATGTCCTGGAGGACTTTCTCACTTCTTCTTTGGACAAAGCTCCCCTTAAACTAATGCACTCACTAAAAACACAGAAAAAAATGTCAAGACTTTGTATTAAAAGATTAAAAAACAGATTTTCATCAGAAGATGTGTGACAGAGGTAGATGTGGGACCCCAGGATTCCTGGATGAGGCTCAAGAATTTAAACTACTCAGTGCTGAAGTAAAGGGATAACGGCAGCTGAGCCTGACTTGTACCTTATGTGAGCCAATAGGAAATACATCATGAAGCTCAAAAGTGACCCTGTTACAAGTCTCAAGTCATTAGGTGCTGGGCTCCTCTAAGGGTAGATCAGAGCCACTCAAGCTACCTTGAGTGTGCTGGTAAATGAGCTGTCTCTGCTCAGGGACCACTCTTTGCCCTGAGGCCAACTGGCACAGCACAACTATAGGGTAAGCTAAATTGCTCTCCAGACAATGTGGTTGCAGCCAAAATGCCTTTTGGGTGTGGTCCTTGTTTTGTGCTAATTCCCAGCTGTAGCTGGGCATTGTCTGGAAGCCTTTGGTGGGCTCTTTCTGAGTTCAGATCTGTGCAGAGACAGCTGCACAATTACAGCCTTTTTCCTGGTTCTGCCCATGCTCCTATATCTGGAGCAAATTCATTTCTCTCTTTAACTCTATTAACTAGCATTCAGGACGAGATCACCCACCTTCTGACTCGTCCCTGCACTCTTCCAACTCACATATGCAAGATGAAGCATTAGATCCTCAGAAGGAACAGCACTTGCCCTCTTACCTGGTGTGCATAACATGTTGGAAAATAGGGAGGAGTATTTCAACAGTGCATGGTTTTCTCTGTAGGCTCTACTGTGCCATCTCCACTCTTGCAATGACATTGCAGACTGACTTCTAATGCTTCACTCCCAGGAAGCTTCAAGACATCTTAGTGGGACACCATGGAGAAGGCTGTACGTTGGCAGCCCAGTCTGTGCATCGTGGCTGAAGGCAATTCCAGGCCCTCCATTCCCCTAGTGCCCATGAGTACTAAAGTCAGCAAGAAACTTAAGGGAATAAACCCATATTTTTTTTTTCTATAGCACAAATAGCTGTAACAAAATTTGGGTCCAGCTTCTCAAGAGCACATATCCCTTTGCTGGCAGCCCCATGCATATCTACTGGGGCAAGAGTAGCTTCATAGTGTCTGCTACTTAAAAGAACAGCAGTTACAAAGAGAACTAGCCACTAGCATCAGCGTCTTTGCTTTTATCTTCAAACAACAGATGGTGTTAATCTGGAGCTTTGCATTCCTCAAAGTGCTGGAATCATGAAGCAACTTGCTTCCAACAGGACCCTGAAACACAATGTAACGCTAGGGAAAACAGTTAAAATGAGCGATCAGAGCAAAATATGCCTGCCGTCAAACAGACTTTGAGTGAAATTCTTATCTTTTCACAAGACAAGATGTCACCCAGCTGACAACTGTGGGTCTCATTCTGCTTTCAGTCACACTGCCTGAGTCGGGAGTAGCTCATGTGAGCCACCAAAATCTGGAGTAGCTTCAGTGACTGATATGCATTATGACAGGATAAGACTAATAAGATCACAATTGCCAGTTTTACACTGGAATAAGTACGCAGCACTCTGCAACTAGGTCACTTTTTAGTAAAGTTACTTCAGATTTACTTCAGGTATTGAGATCAGAACCAGTGACTGCCTGGGATGAAAAATTAAGGTGACACTGAGGAAATTTCTTTTGTATTTCATGGGGGGAAGGCTAAAATAAATAGCATGAAAGGCCCCCACATTATTAGATGGTGTGTTGGAAAGAATCCTGCCGTTGTGTTTTATCTTTTCTTAACTGCAAGCCAGAACATTTAAGATTTAATTATTTAGAGAAAGGGGGGGAGGGGGAGTGTGCCTTTTGAAGAAAGTCCCACAAGTTTCCAAACACTTCAACATTTCATCGTGGCAATCAGCCAGATGCCAAACAAAATGCTGCTTTCCACCAGGGATCTGACAGGTGGCCTTTCCAAAGTTTACACACTGAAGTGAGAGCTGATGTTCTTCTGCTTATTTTTCTGCCTTTTAAGTTATTCCTTTATTGAAGCCAGACTGCAGACATCTTTCCACGTAACAAAAGATAAAATCTTTCCCCAAATATTTGGGGATTTTAGTATGCTTTTATTTTATCCATATATATTCAGGGGATTATTATTCATGCATTCAGATGAAGAAATGTTGGGCTGGCAAGAGGGAGAAAGATGTACATATGCAGGTGAAAGATAAGCTATTTGAACCTTCACTGATAACACAGAGCCAGATACCACCTAGGCACAACCCAGGAAAAAATCCCATGTTTCCCTCGAGACGCTTCCCCTGTGCCATGTTGCCGGCAGCAATGAGTCTCTGGCCAGGAAGAAGGCTGGCACTCCAGCCCAGTTCACCCCCTGACTCGTTCCCTGGAGCAGCTCCACCCAGGTCCATCTGCCTGGGGCTCTCCACCTGCCATCCACCGGCGCACCCAAAGAGGCACCTTTGGAGAGAAACAAATGCAGTCTGTGGTTGCATTCCACTTTCCTTTATGTCTGCTTTCTCTCTGTTGTACTAGGGCTATCAAATGTCTCCTCAGAAATCTCTTGGAAATCCTATAAATTGAGAAAATACTAGGAGAGCCAAAGCACAGGGGAAAAATGGAAGTACAGTAGCTCCAGGTTGTACATTTCACTTTTCTTGCTCCCATCATGTATGGTGTCCCTACAAATACACAGCAAGGTCCAGGTGAAGAGATAAGAGAAACCACAAATTCTTCTGTAGCAACAAATTTCTTGTAGAAACAAGAACGATGACTTATTCAATGGAATTGCTCACAATTGATAGCTGGGTTACTGAGGCTCAGTTTAACTCATTTCTGGGACCAGATTCTCACAGTCCGCAAGAAAAGACTTGGGGCATGCCATTGCCCTCATTTATGTACTATTTGACCATCATGCAGCCAAAGGAAAGGTGGGATATATTAGATAATGCAGTATGTAACAAAAAATTATCAGTGTTTAAGAGGGACATTTTGGTAAAGGAAGGCCTAAGTCCTGACTAAAAGTTTCATTTGCTGTTGGCAAGCACCAACAGGGGATCTTTCCCCCCTCATGTTCGCGTTCCTATAGTGCACTCTTCACCATAGTATCTGAGCAGTTCCTGAAAGCATCCCATGCGACTAACATGTGACCTACACTGCCTGTTTGCTTACCATTCCTCAGGGAACAGAGATGTGAGCAGTGAAGTGTCTTTTTTTTTTTGATAGAGATTATTTTAAGTTGTTGTTATGTATGTTGATATGTATTTATATTACAGAAGACAAGGTTGAAGAAGTAGCTTTGCACTTGAAGCAGGCAGGCAGACAGTACTAAGTCTGTGCAGGACCTCAGTTCCTGGGGGAGTTTATCCCACTGAGAACAGCACACATGAACCTTATTTTTATGGAGGAGAGTCCTCTTCTGCCAAACAGACAAGGTTGTAGCCCATAACATTTCTCTTATATACAAGTATTTGTGTGCATAAATATGACAGAAGTCTAGACATCAGTCAGGTGTCCTTGAAAATTATGTCTCTGTTGGAGTTGTTTTACTATGCCAGAATGCTGTAAAGGGACCTTTCCAATTAGAAAATTAAAAATCAAAATATATGAGTAAGTATGCCAATGGACATGTTCCCTACATGCTATGAGTATTTTGTGCAGAGCCAGATCACAGAACAAAATCTTCTGTTCTCTGAACGTTCAAAATAAGCCAACAGGAAATGAAAATATGGCACCATCATGCTGAATTGTCCATCCTTGGTCATAATCCTCATGTTTTGACCAGTCCTTTCCGTCCAGCCCTTTGTATTCCAGAAATCAGGAGAGTACAACTGAATTTGTCTGCAGGACTAATAAAGGCCTGCATGTGACTGAAAGGGAAGTACTCTTCAGCATCACATTTTTGTTTAAGATCTCAGCTTCCATCCAGTCATGACAATAGCAAAACAACCACTGATTTCAGTCGTGCAGCTCAAGCACAAATTGCAAAATAAGCATAAAGCTTATTATTGCAAAATAAGCATAAAATTATTTACAATTGTTAGCAACATTCCACAATACTTAGAGCAGGCGGACAAATGCTTGAACTCCTCTATGAGTAGTAAATAAGCCCATATGCTCTTGCCATCTCTTGTCCCACCCAATACTTAAGAACACTAAAAAAAAAAAAAAAAAAAAAAAAAAAAAAAAAAAAAAAAGAGAGAAGAAATATAATAAAAGCAACTCAACAAAGCAGGCGATTCCTTGGGAATTTTCTTGTATTCAAAATCTCTTTGAAATTATCCACCAACTAAACCACAGGCCCCCTTGTCCTTTTGGTCTTACAAAACAACAACATAAAATCTTCTGTGCTCAGATGCGGTAATTATAGGCAACATGCACAAAGAAAAGCAAATAAAACAATTTCAATTGCCAGAGCCAAACTTGCAATTGTGTATCTATAAAGGTAATTATAAACCAAAACATCAGTCATGGTTCTTGTTTCTTCAAATTACCATTTTGCCCCGAAGAAAAACAATTATCATGTAAGTAATCCTAATGATTATAACATTTGTTTTGCATATCAGCATCTAATATGAATGCCCTTCTTTTTTGAGGCATCTGAAGTGTGTATTTTGAGTGAAATGTTATATCTCTGACTAATTTCTAATTCATGAAAGCCTTGGTCCAAAACCCACTGGTGACAATGGAAAGAACCCATAGAGCTTTCTACTGCAGATTCAGATTTTTTTTTTCCCCCTCTTCTTATCTATTTTTGCGTCTCTAGCCTCTCTTGCCAATAGGCATTGTAAGCATAAGGAGCAGGAAGCTGAGGGACTCCAGAGACAGGCACATATCAAAAGTTGGCATATTTCACTGTTGCTTTTCAGCTTTACTGTTGATAGACATAACATTTCTTTACTCGTTGGTATTCACAGTAAAGTATCTGGTCAATAGTTTTATCTACAGTAATAAAATACCCTGGGTACCCCCTCAATCCCTGACCCAAATCCTTGGAGAACGGCACCTAGTTACTACTTTTCAGTGCAGGTTGATCCCACAGGGGATCCCTTTCCCTGCTTGGAGGGAAACACAAACACATGCCCTAATCTGTAAGTACTTGAACAAAATATCTCATAGAAAACTAATCTACTGCCATCTACAGAGCCTGATGAAGAATCTCATTAAAGAAATTAAAAACACTAATAAAATGCTTTTGCCTCAATAGGACATTTGGAATACATTCAGCCCTTGGAAACCTTCACCGTACATTCAACACCTCTCAAAACCTATGACATTTTGTGCAGGGGAGAAAGAACTACAAAAGAAAAAGTCAGATCTGGCTGCTCTCAGTAGCTCTAGCTCTCAGGAATCAGATCACAGCTGAAAAATCAGAAACAGAAATTACAGTTATAACATCAGTGGATGTGATCCTGATGAAACCTTGAAAGGTGGCCTCATTTCAGGAGCAATGAGAGGAGATCAGAACAGACTTTTCAGCTTTTTTCCCTATGGACAAGCACATCTCCATAACAAAAACAGCTCACAGCAGCCTCTCAGGGATGAGCTGTTGAGCCAATGAAGGAACAGATGAAGGAGCAGGCCAGACTCGTGCTTGATGCCTAGTTTGGGCTCAGCTCAGCATCTGCATGTAGGCCTAAGCCAAGGGAAGTCAAGCCAGCAAGGATATTTTGGCACCATTTCCTGGCAGCCACAGTGACCTTGCATATCTATTATGTATTTTCCTTTTCATACTCTATGTATTTAGTCAGCTTTGTTGGCTGATGTCCGATTTTTTGACTTGTTTCACTATGGCTTGGCTGTACCTTTGATAGCTTGGCTTGCCCAAGACTAGCATCACTTGATTTGTAAAGCTGCTGCAGTTTCTTAATTGGACAGTTATAGACTGGAATCCATTTCTGCTGCAGTTTCTTAATTGGACAGTTATAGACTGGAATCCATTTTTGAAATTTTGTTTTTATCATTACATGCTGCATATGGACTATTTGTTCATTCACTCATTCAGCTTGCTGAATACAGAGCAGGAGCATATACAGAAATTTGTGAAGAGGGCTGAGAGGGAAGGCTATGATCAGTAAAGGTCATGAAACCCTCCTCAGAGTACCAGTGCCATTAGCAGCTCAGCACAGGAACAACGGCACAGGTTTTTTAAGGTGTTCTGTGGCAGGTGTTATCTCATTTTATGATGTGTATTTTCCTTTCCTCTATCATTTTTAAGCTCTCTTTCCACAGGACCCTCTTATGGTGTCTTTCCATACCTTAAGGTGTAGGCAACAGCTTTTATCCAAGAGAAAGCTCTCAACAGATCATGCAATGCAAAGGACTATGCATAACATCTGCATAACACTCTTCCCCTAGCAAAAAGGAACTACCAGCTACTGCTACACCCCTCAGCCTCAGCCCCCTGGTTCCCACCACCTTGTTCAGAAGCCCACATGACACAGCAATACTAAGAGTACCTGAGCAGGACAGCATATACAGTCACAGACAGATAAGATGCCTGGCCTGAGGAACCTGCAGACTAGGAAGGATCATTTCTTACTTCACCTCCTCCCTTCTGTTTGTCGCTCATATTTCTGCTTCCAAATTCCTCTTTCCCAGGCCAGGCTTTCAGCTCTGCCTCCTTCAGCTGCACTTCTTCTCACATCCTCGGTCACTTCCACTTCCCTGCCCACCTGCCTCTAGTCTCCTTGGGCAGGTAGAGGAGTGTGAAGACACCTGTGGAGATTTTCAAGCTGCAACGTGGGGATGCTTGCCAGCTCACAAGAGCAGGTCCTTGTGCTCATCAGCAAAGTCAAATTAAAGGCAGTGGGGGGCAACAGGTCAAGTAAGAAGAGTCCTCTTCTCCCTAAGAATCCCATAAAAGCTTTGTAAAAATGCTTAGAAGAACCAGTGTTTTCTTCTGCTCCTTTGTGTGCACTGTGGTGAAATCTTTCTCTACTGAAAAAGTGCAGGAGCAGCAAAAGTATGAATGCCTCCTCCTTTGCTGCCCCCAAAGTGTGTGTTTCAAAGCTTTGTCAGGACTGTTGTCATGCTAGCAAATGCAGGCGTGCACCATGGGCACACACCACGGGCCAAGCTGCCTCTCACAATTTCCTCCACTGGGATTTGGGGACTGAGCAGGGGCTACTTTAACTTGTCATTGTTGTTTCAGCCCCAAGCGAGCAGCTGATTATTGAAGCAGCTGCAGGCAATAGTTAGCGTGCAAGTGGTCACAGGCAAAGCTTTGGCACGACTGCTGCTAAGTCACTGAGGCAGGGAGGGCTTTCTGCAGCAGCAAGCAGGCAGAACAGTGGGGCACTGCAGGAGCAGGCTCTGTCCCAGAAGAAGGGCTGCATGGCTTTGCTTTCAAATGCCAGTTGAGATGTGGTCACAGGCAGAATAAAAACACCAAGAGAAAAAACTTGGCAGATAGCCTGGCTGCTTGTGGAAGAGCCTCTGACTTGGCTGATTACATAGAAGCTGCTCTTCCTTGTGTGGCTGGGCAGGACCTACCATAAGAGCAGTCCCACTGCCTTTCTTCCACTGGGGCTAGGGCTTGATCCTGTCTGCCCTGGAGAAACAGCAGGCAGCTTGTAGCAGAAACTCCTTGGCTCTGCTCCCACAGCAGTATGGCTTTGCTCTATCCTCAATTCAAGACCTAGCAGGAAAAGCCAGTCTGTAGCTCACAGTGGGCAAATATTTTCATTACTGGACCCAGATGCTCGTTTAGGATATGGGTAGAATTGCATGATGACATCCCTTTCTTCTCTAAGAGTTTGATGGTGGCTTAATACACATGGGTACACCAGGAGATGTTTAACATGTGCAGGGTTTACCAGGAATTAATTGTTCTTCCTCTATTCCCTGCTTGGGGCCACAGTATAGAAGAATATGGGCCCCATTGCATCTTCCCACAGACCACACTGACCCATATCTTCATTTTCTTATAGGCACTTCCCATTATCAGTGTATGATTGCAAAGGAGCTTTCCCCTGCAATCTTAACGCAACTCCTCTTGAAGAGGATTCCAGTGGATCAGTGGCAAAATTAGAAGAGGAAGTTTAAGGGCAGATTAATATTTGTGCCGCAGCGGTGGTCAGCAGCCCAGCCAAGGAACAAGCCCTGTTCTAATAAGCAAACACACAGGAGGAGGCAGTGTGTTGCTTTGCCTTTTCTTCTTTCCACTCTGCATCTCAGTAGGGATTTGGAGGTGGGAATAGGACTGCAAGGTGTAGGATGATTTATGAATGGAATGTGATTTTATTCCTGGTCCCTGTGTTAATATGTTATGTTATTTCTTCAAGACATGTGGCCATAACTGGGAGTTATGGAGGGGAGCTTGGGGCTTAGAAGATTAAATTTGGATTTGCAGCTTTTTATTTTAGGAGCTTTTTTAAAAATGGCTCTTCCATACTGCCAGCAGCCTTTTTTGCCTGCTGTGCTGATCAAAGCCCTTGGCTGTGCCATAATCAGAATGACAATAACAGATCTGTTTGAAACCATCCAAGTGTCATCGTGTACCACACAGCAGTGTTGAAAGATGATTGCATAAGGATGAAATAGCTGACTAAGAATGGTTACATTACTCTTTGACCACAGGTTGCATTTATTGCTTTGCATGCAAAATTTCTGCCCAGAAAAAGAGTTATTGGGCCAACTGTGTCTCCAGTCAAAGCTGTCAACTGGAAAAACATATCAGTTCATGTTCGAGACCACCAGCATTTCTCTGATGGTTGCTGAGCTCAGATGAGCAGTGTAATGGAAGGAGAAGGACTATCCAGATCAGTTCCAATTTTCAATAAATTATATAATTCTTTCGTGTATCTCTCTCCAGCAATATAAGCACAGGGCAAGTGGCCTCAGAAAAATCATGATTTTTGGTATGGAACCTTTAAACCACCTTCTTAAGTATATTTAGGGAAATAAATCCTATAAAAGAAGCTGGCAGAATTCTGCAGGGAGGCTTGGCATGAAAAAGAGAGCAGCACTGTAATTGAAATTTATTATGATGGATTATTACTGTCATATGAACAAATCTGGGAAAAATTCTGGCTCCAGGAGGGAATAAAGAAAAGCAGAGGAAACTGCCTACCTTATTTTAAGTTCACAAAAGCTATTCAGTTTAAGTAGCACAGATGTCCATAACCAGCTGTGAACTTAGCACATGGGGGTGCAGTGGATGGATGTTCTCTGAGGCTGAACTTGGCCCCAGCACTTCTAACAACTCAAGATACTAAAAAATAAACCCATTTACTGTCCCTTCCAGAGTATAAAAGAATTGAGCATTGTTTAATAATACTGAGCAGACCAAGAGCAAAATTTTCCAGCACAGAGAACCGACACCATCAGAGTAAAATACTGTGACTTCTTTAAACATCAACATTGCATTCCCATGAACTCCACAAGACACTTTCCAGGGTGCTGGTCACTGGCAGAGCTATAAGGAAAAAGATTAATACAGCCTATAGTTTGGACATCTTTGAACGCAAGAATTATATGAAATGGGATGGAGAAGGAAAAAGTTGACATGGAGCTTCCACAAAACACGACTTCATTCTAGGGAAGATCCTGCCTGAATGTCCTCTGTAATTGCTCACAGCTACACGGCCCATTGGCAAAATGGGTGGTGTTGGCAGCAGTGGTTAATCAGTTGATTCATAGACACTCAAGTGATCAAAAATGGGCCTAACTTAGCCAACTGGCTCAACTTGGTGGTGGAAATTGCATCAGTGGAAAAATCTATGTACTGCCTACACGACGAATTATGAAAAAGTGGAGGCGTTTTGACCGTATCAGTCTAGCGGATGTAGATACTGCAGGATATTAGAAATGCCGCTTTACTAACAGACTGTGTTTAGGTATGGTCTGCATAGCATTCATGTAGTTGCCATGTAGCCTGCTCACAGCAGACTGACATATACGCAATTATACCTGGGGGATGTGGTCAAAGATCCATGCATTCCAGTGGTTCTGAGATCAGGAATTGAGTGTTCAGATTGAAGGAAACGCAAAATGAAACAGTTTCAGAAAAAATCTCCCATAAAGCACAAGATCCCATCAAAATGGTACAAATGTCACTGAAATGGAAATACTGGCACGTTACTGAGTTCCACTCCTATAAAGCTACTGGCCTTGAAACTAGAACCCTTTTCTGAAAAGTTTTCATTTTAAAAACAGGCTTAATGCAGCAGATCATGCAAGATAAGAAGATATAGCTACTCAGAGCTGCACAGCTTGCCTATTGGAAAAATTCTTCATTTTCTGTCAAATGACAAGAGCAAATGCATATGTTGTTAGCGATGTTGCTGTGAGTGTGGTCTTTTCATTATATCTCTGCCATTGCCAATGTAAGAGCTATATATATAAACAGCTTAATTCACAGCTAGTCTAAAAAACCCAAAGGAAGATAAATTGCAAAAGCATTTAAAAATTGGATATTTTTAAAAAGATTTTAAAAAATAAAATATTCAGGGTTTCTGCACATGTGAGGACACAAGTGAAATAAGCTGGATCAGACAACATCTATGTAACATATCACATTAAAATGAGGTAGTTACTCGCCTTTGCTTGGAACAAGGAATATTTGAACTGTAAGAACATCCTACAACAAAGACCAGCTCTCCTGGTGGGAAATGAGATTGTTGGGAAAACACATCACCCAGCTTATAACCAGCATTTGATATTCAATTCAGACCTTTGTGGATTTGCCATCAGAGGCCTGCCCTGGTTTCAGCATGAGACTGGACTATCTGCTAGCTCTTTCCATGGCTCCCTCCAAGTCACGACTGAGGCACAGAGGTTCATTTAGTCTGGTTAGCTCCAGCCCTGCCATTATGTCAATTCCTCCTGTTTTCTGGATCAGTGGCAGCCTGCATTTATTACCCAGTGGCCTCAGTCCAAGGCTGGACTTTCCAGAGGCTGAAGCATAAAAGAACAGAAGTCTGATGCTGGTGATGAGCCAGGACACTTGGTTTCCAAATCAAGATAAAACTGCAATCGTACTTTTTTTTCCTGTGGGAAGAGTCCTGGTTTTTTGATCTGCCCAGTGTAGATCTCATCAATATAGGCTTTTACACACATGCTTGTATACAGCACTGCCATTGTCCTTTGTTCCAGGGCTAAGTGTTGGCAGAATAAGCACAGTCATCATAAAATGTATTAATAAGTGCAGACACACTATTGAGTAAAATCAGTCTCCGTCAGAACTGAACAGTCTGAACACATCTTGGTGCTCTTTCGTTCTGGGATTAATTAAGACTAAGGCAAACATTGCTGAATCCTCTTCTGGAAGACCAAATCCAAGCACTTTATGAAGGCACATCATGAACATTTGCTCCTACATGTTATTTCTGTGTTTCCTAGCAGAAACTCATTAGCAAATTCAGTTGTAAAGGGATTACTCATTAGCTGGTAGCAATGTGGAGCTGAAATCCAAGCAAGAGTGCCAAAGGAGGTTTTTATTTACATTTTGCACTCCAAATAAAGGACACAGCTTGTAAACAGCAGAGGCTTGAATGTCTTGAGCTAAGTGTTGATCCTTCAGTAAAAATAATTTTGGGGAAAAACCTCAAAAAAGTACTTGGGGTCAGCTCTTACAGAGAAGAAATGAACATCTAAGGTTTGCATACAGTGAGGGCAGATCAACAAGGGAGCAGCAGGAAGACTTCCCCAGACTTGGCACCACAGCAAGAATGCATGCAGATCAGGTAACACTACTGCCAGAAGTCCTTTGTGTGTGCTCCACTGCAATAATTACATGAGATATTGCATGTGCATTTGCATCTTTATTAAAAAAAAAACAACAGACAAACTGACAACAGTTGCACACAATGGATCTGTCGGGAGTGGGGAAGTTCATGTTAATTCTGTTTTCAGACGTTCTGTTAAAATGACACTTTTCTAAGTGTTTAGTCAGTGTCCTGATGTGATTTGTTTGTAAAAGGCTATAAAAAGTCACATGGCCATATTTCACTGAAAAGAGATTAGATGCTCTTCACTTTACTTTTTGGTATTCAGCTCAAAAAGAGTACCTGACCTACTTAAAAAGCCATAAATCTATCTAGCTGCTTATATGACCCATTTTTGTCAGCTTAAAGTCGCTTAGCCGAAGTGTTATCACAGACTGTTGTGGTTTAGCCCCTGTTGACAACTAAGCACCACACAGCCACTCGCTTACCCTCCCCCCTGGTGGGATGGCGAAGAGAATTGGAAGAACAAAAGTAAGAAAACTTGTGGGTTGAGATAAGAACAGTTTAATAAGTGAAATATTATAATGATAATAATAACAGCAGCAACAACAATAATAATGATAATAGTAATAAAAATTGTAAGGAAAAGAACAATGAGAGAGAGAGAAACAAAACCCAGGGAAAAACAAGTGATGCAACTGCTCACCACCTGTTGACAGATGCCCAGCCAGTCCCTGAGCAGTGATTACTGCCCCCTGGCCAGCTCCCCCCAGTTTCTATACTGAGCATGACGCCATATGGTATGGAATAGCCCTTTGGTCAGTTTGGGTCGGCTGTCCTGGCTGTGCTCCCTCCCAGCTTCTTCTGCACCTGGCAGAGCATGGGAAGCTAAAAAGCCCTTGACTACTGTAAGCACTGCTGAGCAACAACTAAACCATCAGTGTGTTATCAGCATTGTTCTCATACTAAATCCAAAACATAGCATTATGCCAGCTACGAGGAAGAAAATTAACTCTATCCCAGCCAAAACCAGGACACAGACAAAAATTGAAAATTGTGTGAGCATATCTACACATACCATTGTTATCATTATCAATGCACACAGTATCTTGAAATCACTTAGTATGGATTTCTGTGCATCTTTTAAGCAAACAACTTCTGCGAATGCAATATTCTTTCTGAGATCCTGAAATGGGCAAAAGATGAAGAAATGCTGATGTATCTGACTCCATCTAAACAGTTTCCTTCAGCCTTCTGGGCTTGCTTATGTGTGTCATCTTGGAGGTCAGAGTGTACATTAAGAGTGAGGGGGAAAAAAACTCCTGCAGAGAAGCACAAGATAAGGAGGTTAGGATTCAATTCCCATCTCAAGAAGAAACTCTCTCCTTTTGTGTAATCTTAATTGACACAAAGCTGGAGGAGAGCTCTTGAGCCATTGAGCCTAGACTGCAGAATCTACAGTACGAAGCACGATATATATTGTGCATGCCCAGTATAGTTCATGTTGTATACTAAAGCTCATATGATCATAGAATCACAGAATCATTAAGGTTGGAAAAGACCTCTGAGATCATCTAGTCCAACCGTCAACTCAACACCTCCATGCCTACTAAACCATGTCCCGAAGTGCCACGTCTACACGCTTTTTAAATACCTCCAGGGATGGTGATGCCACCACCTCTCTGGGCAGGCTGTTCCAATGCCTCACCACTCTTTCAGTAAAGACATTTTTCCTAATATTCAATCTAAGCCTCCCCTAATGCAACTTGAGGCCATTTTCTCTTGTCCTATCACTTGTTACTTGGGAAAAGAGACCAACACCCTCCTCACTACAACCTCCTTTCAGGAGGTTGGAGAGCGCGATAAGGTCTCCCTTCAGCCTCCTCTTCTCCAGATTAAACAACCCCAGTTCCCTCAGCCATTCCTCATAAGACTTGTTCTCCAGGCCCTTCACGAGCTCCATTGCCCTTCTCTGGACATGTTCCAGCACCTCAATGTCCTTCTTTTAGTAAGGGGCCCAAAACTGAACACAGGATTCAAGGTGTGGCCTCACCAGTGCTGAGTACAGGGCCACGATCACTTCCCTGGTCCTGCTGGCCACACTATTCCTGATACAAGCCAGGATGCTGTTGGCCTTTTTGGCCACCTGGGCACACTGCTGGCTCGTGTTCAGCCAGCTGTCAACCAGCACCCCCAGGTCCTTTTCTGCCAGGCAACTTTCCAGCCACTCTTCTGAAGCCTGTAGTATTGCATGGGGTTGTTGTAATGATGATGGGACAACACTTGATTCGCTGCATCAGAGAAGACCATGTTGCATGCTGCACATGCACAATCATCCTGGCTTCAGGAGATGAGTTTCAGCAATGGTGTCCGTTGTCACTGCTTTAAGCAATTAAGCTGAGCCTCAACTCTCTCTGCAGCCCTGAATCAGATTAATTTCCTCAGCTGGTGAGAAGGGAAACCTTACAGGAAGAAACCTTGAACAACAGTTTCATTTAAGGTAGCAATTGCTTCCCTTTTTTTTTACCCCTGAGCTACACCTGCCAACAGTGCCATTTGAAGGATTTGTGGGTTAAAAGCTCAAGCAATGATGATTGCTTCATAGACAGGCCTTCCCTCGTCATCAAAACATGAATGATCAAGAACTTCTTCGGGAGAGCTTCTTTTCCTTTCTTGGTGAACAAGCAGATGTTGATTGATCTTTGCCCTGACAGCTTGTAGGTGGAGCAAACTCCTCCCAGAGGCAGGATTAGGTCGGGGGTAGCCAGCTCTCCAGCTGTGCAGTTTGGATAAGGTTTGCTGTCACTGGACAGAATGAGAAAACGCAGTGAAACTTCCTTGGTACTATACAGCGTAAAGACCGTACATAAACCTGTCTTGCTGCAAGGTATAGTACAGCTAGCTTTGCACCCGTCCACAGTCCTTTTAATCTAGATGAGAGTGCTGCCCTAACATGACCTACAAGCTGAAGAATTAGTTAATTTTCCCCTCTGATTAATAGCTCATGTAAAATTAGTAGGAAGGAAAAAAGATGTGCTAGTTAACCACCACATCTTTCTTGGCAGGAGGATGTAGACGTTGAAGGCAGAGATAATATTACCTCCCTTGGGCATTAGATGCTTGGTGGTTTGGAGCACATGCCTTTGATAATCAACATCAGTATCTCTTTCATGTCACTGAACAGAAAATAGGGCCTCTTCAAAGAGACTAACTCAGAAAAGAAATTGTTAAACAGGCCTGACTGGGTTGAGCAATGCTGGAAATTAAGTACCCTGGAGGGGCAGGATTAGAAGTGAGGTCAGCACTCTCAGACAGGGCAAGGGAGTACTTTAATAGTCCTCTGTACTGCCTCTGAAGTTCGGATGGTTGCCACTGAATATCCATGTGTCCCTCTTGTTCTCCCCCTCCATATGCTGCCCTGATGATTAGCATTCTGCCTTCTTGTCATAAAATACATTAATTAGCTGGTGGCCAGGAGTTTACTGGTCTAAGCTTTTGAACTGCTATAGAGCTTCAATTACACAGCCTCACTGAGAATTTTTTTTTTTAATCCTGACTTTTTCATAATGTTAATCCGCTAGTAGATACTTGTCCTTTATCTAAGACACCAAGGCGTTCAGCAAATGCACATGAAAGAATGAGGCTTTGTTCCTTTGCCATCCGGACTCCTGTTTCATGTATGCTTCAAATAAGGGAATTACTTTCTAATGACTCACAGTGTTCTTTGCCTTAACCCTTCTAGAGACAAATGACTTGCTGTACACTGATGACATCATTTCTGTCATGGAAAGTAACTAATACAAAATTAACCTTTCAGCAGAAGCACCTTTAGAAAAGCACATCTGGTTTTAGCCTGGGAATTTCAAAGATTCTTAATAAAACTGGGTTCTCAGTAGCAACGTGCATTGTTATTAAAGGTGCCTTGCAATGTCCTACCCTTCTGGACTGGCAAAACAGCTTAAGAAGTGCTGCGGAGTGAGAGTGGGAAGTAGGAGCTGTGCTTGCAAGTGTACCTCAACAGCATAACTGAGTGTCATGGCCAGGTCCTCAAGTGAGGTCTGCCTGCCCCTCCATCGCTGGGCCCTTGGAGCCACGCGCAGGGGACAACGCACCCTGACAGCACACCCTGCATCAGGGCAGTCTGGCTGGCTTGGGCAGAGAACAATGCCCATACATATATGCTGCTTGCAGACCCAGAGCTCTGAGTCACGGGCAGCAGGGGATCTCTGCTACTTCATTGTAAAGATTCAAAGATACCTCCTAACGAAAGCAAAAGGAAACAAGATGGTTTTTTTAGGTGACTTAATGTACAGCCTTTCCAGCCTGTATTCTTTGAGTCCAAACTCTTTGCCAAAACCATTTTTGTGTGTGGTTCTTTCTAACAAGGGGTTAGTTTCTGTCCAGCGTAAACATGTATAAACCAACTAATTACTGTCTACACTGGCCAGGAAACTTAGTCAAGCACTTTGCTAGCAGGCGCAGTATTTAAGCACAGATGCAGCTGGTAGAATTTGGATTCTGGTGTTGGTAGCATCTGAGAGTTTGTCACTGCCTGCAGAAGTCTGGGCATATATTTCTTGAACCAAATACCTGCAATTTGCTCACTTCCTGAGTTGATAAAGAAAAATGGAAACACTTGAGAGCAAATCTTCCACAATCCACTGATCACCGTTGCTCTGGCTTAAATTGCTTTGCACATTCTGTCCTTGATCTACTCAAATATATAATTTCTTTCCATTTCCACTTATTTCCAGGAGCAGCTTCTTACATTTTATGTCTTTGATTGCTTCACAGAGACTTCAACAGCCAACCCTCAAAGCTTTGCTACAGAGGACCTTAAGACCAGAAGCAGACATTTTTCCAAATAACAGTGAGTTAAACTCCCGAGAGGCTCACAAATTCAGTGCTGCTTCTGGTGAACTAGAGAGCAGAGCCTGGTAAGCAGGGTCCTCCCAAGGCTGCACAAAAATGCCACATGCATAAATGACTCAAAGATGTTTCCCGTGTGCCAGCCAGCAGAAGTGCCAAGGAAAATGAGAGAGATTAAAACTTTATCTCCAACAACAAAGTGCAGGATTGCCTTCCCACAGCTTCGGCTGCAGCTTTGGGAATTAAGTAATGTTGCGGGAGTGGGTCTGGCTGGTGAGTCAGCATACCCCAAATGCATCCAGGCCTGTCCCTAAATCAGCTCCACCCAGACTGCATAGGAGCCTTACTGGCACCCTGGTACAGCAGCAATCTCTGTAGAAGACCCAGTGAGACGGGGAACAAGAGACAGCATTTGTGGCAGGACTCCTCTCTCCGAGCTCAAAACTCACTGCATGGCAATGCCCATCATTTAAACTAATACCTGCTTCCTTGCACAGATACACATCTCTGATGAGATCTTATCTCTAAAAGATCTCCAAGAATTTTATGGGCAATTAAATTTCACAGGATCTTTTTGAAGGAGGTATGGTTGAGCGTTGGGGTTTTTTAAAGTAGAAGAAACTGAGGCATGGTGAAATTAAGTATCTGTCTCAGAAAGCCATCGTGGAATCAGAAGCAGACAGACCCAAATTTCCAGTACATGCCATCACACACTCATTTCTCCATGATGTAACTCAGGAGATCCAATAGCCAAACCTTGAATGCTATTTTAAATTGCCTAATGTCGATGAAGTTTGTTACCAGTATTAAGTATCTACTCCTATTTCAGATTTACTAAGCTCTCAATCAGCTGGTATCCACTTCACCAGTATCCATATAGGTCCATGAAGTCAGCAGAACTCTACAGCTGTAGGATGTTTTTATTTTTTAAAAGGGCAAAAAGGCATATGTCATAAATTTATTCAAAGATCAGCAAAACTCCTTGGATATTTCTCTCCTACTTCTACAGAATGGATACAGTGCATCCCAATGCAGCCTTGACACAAGATTTAGTGCTTTGTTCATGCTGTGTTTAAGAGTTTGTATGGATTTTGTCTAAATGGCTGCGAATCAGTGAATTTTATTCAAAATGAGCTCTCACTACAGTTTGCTTCGCTGAGAGACATTTTGCTGAAAAGCCAGAAGAGTAAGGGTGACAGTCTGCTTAACAAACTGTCCTTCCTTTTGTTCTGCGGAGAAAAAACATTGGGACACCACTGCTTGTTTCTCTTTTTGATCCTGCTTCAGTCAGTGATAATGAAAGATACAACTTCAAGGTGACAAACCAGATACGTACACTTGGGAGAGTAACATGGGTTCAACAGTACCGATGAGAGAATGCAATTAAGAGGGACCTTGATTTACGAAAACTAGACTGATTAAACCCCAAATATGCAGACTTGTAAGCAGGTATTTAGGTACTACCATTATTCCATGTAAGGATGGGTTAAGGACTTTTTTTTTTTTTTTTTTAATTTGTTTTAAAGAGGCTAATTCATAGAATTCAAAGCTACATTCTTCTTCATGGTGCACTTGTTACTACAAACAATACCTGTCTTGTAAAGGGGTCTTTGTTGACAATGACAGGCCTGAATAAACACTCAGCTGGCACATAGGTTTCCATTAGCTCAAGTTTACATGCCTTGTCATGCTTCCCCAGCTGTCATTTGTCACTGTGCTTTGCACAAGATCAGCAAACACTATTCTCCCACAAATTTCCCCCTGTTTCTTTCTTAGGAGGAAAGGAAGGAAAAAAGAAAAAAGGTGGGGGGGGGCGGGTACAGGGACAGCATAACACTTCTTCTGCAGGGCACTCAAACTTTGCATGGAAAAGCAGCTTCAAGTCTTCTGTCCTCAGCTGAAGAGCACAGCCCTGCCATGCAACGGTCTTTGAGGCAGCCCTTGAGCTTAAGGCTGCACTCAGAGGCAGCACGATGAAGCCAGAGCCCCAAAGTGAAGCACAGGCTGAGGGGTGTTTCAGTAGTACTTAACTGGCCACAGAGCCTTGGTGCTACTGACAGATCCGCAAGCCAAGCAGTTGTCAGGAATCATCTGTTTTCAGCTTTTGCTGACCTTAAAGGTACATAGAAATTTCTTTGCTCATGCTGGGCCACTGGGTGCTTGTGCATATTCCTCACAGGGACAGGGAAATTCAAAGGCTGGGCACATCTAGCAACTTCAGGTATACACAAACAGCATGTACATAGAAACAAAAAAAAACCAACAAATATTTAAGGATTTTGGCATAAAATCCACATCTAAAGAAAAGACAGTCCACTTAGTGGCATGTTCATAAATGTGCTCCAGAGACTGACCCTCACACAAAGCAAACCTTGAGCTCAGGCCATGGGTTCATGATCAACATCTGATGCAGAGTCGTAGGACACTTTGTCGTTGCTCCCCCCAGCACAAACGCTGCCCTCGGCTCAGTCTGGTTCCAGTTTAGAAGCGGCGACATTTGGCGAGTCAGAGTGACCTCAGCTTCATTGAAACTCCCTGCTTGCTATTAAACAGCCAGCAGGGATTTACGGGAATAGCGGGAACCAGATGGGAAAGCACCAGGACTGGGGACAGTGGAGCTACAGATCCAAAGGTCATTACTGCTCTGTAGGGAGCGCCTGGGCCACATGTGTGCTACTCCAGCCCCCGGGGCTAAATAGCTGTGGCAGAGCTCGACAGCCTGGGGAGAAAACCCCTTTCCTTCCCAGCCTGCAGACGGCCCCAGCCCTCCCCTGGCTGCATCTGCTGCAATGGGCATTTAACCAGCAAAAGCACCTGGAAGTCAGGCTGCGCGTATTTGTTTTTACGAGGAGGGGCAAAGGGTTAAGCAGCAAAGCAGAGATGGAAAAGCAGATGACAAGCCGGTTTTGTGGCCCTGTTCCGCTCTCCCGGTGCCGCTCCAGCAGTGAGAGCTGCCACCTCCCTGCAAAGCCCAGGCGGCTGCTTACCCCCAGGTCCCAAGCCCTCCAAGCTGCCCACGAGGAGTACGTCAGGGCCAGGGAAAGGGCAGAGCAGCAGTGGTCCCCCCAGCAGTATGACTTTTTAGAAAGGAAGGAAGAATAAGACTGTTCAGTTTCATTGCTGCTTTCTTTGCTGTTAATAGAGTAGGGCAGATTCAGGCGTTTTCCAGGGGAACATTGTTCAAGTGAATCGCACGTACTCTCCCTGCTAACCTTCTGTTAAACAGGTAAGACCGAATGCCAGGCAGACGCTGTAGTTTCAGCAACGGGTTTCACACTCCGCTGCAGCTGCAAACCCGGCTACCACCGCCTGCTGTCACCCAGCCACCACATGCCACCACCAGCTCCCAGTGCTCCACTCAGGCCAGCACAGGGGGACCGGCGGGTGGATTTGTCCATACAAACAGATTACGCTCTTTCCCCATGATGTCGTCTGACTACAACAGCGGTTGTTAGACAGCACTGAAACCCCCATTTCCATACTTTTGGGGCAGGCACTTTCCTGCTGCCTTTCCTCCTCTGCCACTAATTATCCTCTCTGCCAAAGCATACATCCAAATGTGTGCAAATGATGAAACAGCTGGAGCCCGGCGAAGAGCTAGAGCCATGCAGCCTAGCCCCCAAGGGCAAACTGACCCTGACAAAGAATGCTAGAAAATCCCAAGATAAATCTGTGAAAGTAGCCTTCAAGCAGGATTTGGTGCCACGGCCTCTGTTCATCCTTAGATGTTATTGCCCCTTTGAGCAGGATGAGTATCAACACAGGGGGTGGTGGACCTTTGTCATGCAACAGGAATGTTAACATCCTCCAGATTTAAACGGCGCCATCTGAAGAGCAGTTCATGTTCTGAAATTAATTTTTCATGTGTACATCATGAGGTCCTAATAAAAATGTTAAAAAACTGTCTTTGTTGTCCTCCGATCTCAACAGGACTCCCTTCTCCCTTGGCATTTCTCATCATTGTTGTTGTCTGTAGACAACAAGGTTGTTGTTAAGGTTATGGTACCAGCTTCACAAAATGAAAAGGATTTTTAAAAATAGAGGAAAAACAAAAAGACAAAACAAAACCAAACCAGAAAGAAGATGGGGAGGGGGGGTGGGGGGGGGGGTGTGGAATAGGCGGGGAGAAGAAACAGAAATGTGCCAGGAAGCAATATAAAAAGAAACAGGGACTTTTGATGTTTTCTTTTCCCTCCTCCTTCATTCTTGGCTGAATTATAGGGCGTAGCATAGTATTTTCAAAGCATCTTCTACAAACTTTATTTAGTTCAGTGATTCACATTTCCCGAGCAAGGTTAACCAAAGGGAGGGATGTTTCTCCCCTTGCCCCGGGCTGTTCCCCAACCTTCAGCTAAATTGTATCACATTGTTAAAAATAATTGTCAGAAAGGAACCTTTCCTAGTTTCCTCCAATGGCATTGTTTTTCCCAACAATGTGCAGGATGGTTCATTACTTATTCATTTTAGAGAGTGATTTTAAAGTACTTTGCGCAATCTGAAGCCTCAAACTTGGATGAGATGGATGCACATAGTTAAGACTGAGAACTTCACCATCATTGCCCACCCAAGTTTGTTTTTTCCTTCCAAACACACACCCCCAGTCTGAAAAACCAAAAAGTTATTTATGTGTCAGCCAAATTTCTCCCCTAGACCAAGTTGTGCACTCCCTAGGAAAAGCTGGAGCTGAGATCAGATACGCAAGAGAAGACATCAGAGCTTATCTGGGACTTCTAGGCCTACACAGACACCACCTGAATCTCCATGCTCCACAACCCACCTGAGCAGCATAGGCTGCAAGCTGATGCTGTGCTTGGGATGTGCCTCACTGTGACCGTCAGGACCATAAAAGTGCCAGAGCATTGAATCCTCCTCAGCTGGCAGGATTTATTTCCTCTGTTTCCCATGCAATACCCTACCCTGCTCTTGCTGTCCCGTACTTGCTGCTGGACTCCCAATTCATGACCCCCTGGGAGAATATCCCCCAAAATTCATGCAAGGGCTGTATGAGGGGCTTACAGTCACTTACTTCATTACTTCAGTCCAGTCTCTGCACAGCTTCTCATCCCTTCTGGCTATGCATTAGAGGGAACAGCAGCAGCCATGTCAGGGCTCCAGGAGAGGGAACACATGTACGAGTATTGAGGGGGGAGGCCAGATACTCAGTTAAAGCAACAAAAAGTTGAGTGCATAGGGCATGACAGGCAAAGCAGCCCAGTCAATAAGAGAAAAGGTTTGAAAAATCCAGTATCCTTTAAAGAATATCTGAATACTTAAAAAAAAAAAAAAAAAAAAGAGTAAGATCAGCATAGGAAAATTTTACCCTTTCCTGCTTCCTTTTCACTGACTCAAAGAGAAGATTCTGCTGTCTCCATGAGAAACAACTGTAAGGTCAGATTTGTTTGAAGGGAATAGAGAAGACAGCCTCTGGTTTCTTTCCAAAAAGCAGTTTATTTTAGATTCACAAGAGGTCAAGAAGAATAAATTGCAATGGATATTCTTCCTGTGTAGCCAAACGTATTTCCAAGCAGAAGCATGATGTTAAAAGGAAACAAACAGTAAATACAAGGAGACTGAAAAAAAAACCCCAATCCTCAAACATTTCTGACTGCAAAATGGTATCACTCTCACATATGCTGAAGGAGTAAAATTACTTTTAAGGGGGAAGGGTAGTAGCTGTGACTTAGATAAGCATAGATAAGAGGCCTTAGATAAGAGGTTCACTTTTGGGAGATAGTTACACATCGCAACAAACATCCTACCACTGACTGAAACTGCCAGCGTGGCTTAGTATTGATCTCTATTGCAATCCCTTGTACCACAAAGGAAATAATTTATCAGCCAGAAAACCCATAACTCTGCTGGAAAATGCTGAACGCACACAGCAATATATGCAATCTGTTACCTACAGTATATAAGGTTCATTTAGGTCCTTCACCCCTGATCTGCCTGCTCTAACAGCAGCATGTTTAGCTGTTTGGATGCTTTTATTTCCATGTGTTTTCCTTCAAGGAGGTACATGTCGCTCCATTTCACCAAGTGATGGACAAAACCACAAAGGATTATCTGGAGGACGTTAATCTACTTAGATTGTAAATCAAGAATATCATACTTATTTTTGTGGGCTTAATCCACTACTAGGTATTTAGAATATTCTGCAGCCAACAAAAATTAATGAGAAATACAGATCCTACAAAGGGGAAAAACTACCGGATAGATTTATGCCATTGTCAATTGACTTCCCTAATACTGAGGAAGCCTACCAGGACCTGGAAACAGTATAGCTGTGTCTCCAGAGGGCATTGTTTATTTACTTGCGCCTAACACTGAGCTGGATTTTGACTTGGGTCAGCACAGGCTCTAAGGAGCGCTGCCTGGACATTTATGGAGGATGTCTCCTGGATGCCTGAAAATGATCTGTGGCCAAGGAGGCCAGAGCCCCTCTGCTTCAAGCGCTGGGAGATGGAGACAAGCTTTTTCTTTTGTGCTTAACATGGTACCCCACGCTGGGCATCATGGTCTCAGAGCTATCAATTCGCCATCCCACTGTCATACCAAAGCAATAACAACTGTCTTGCTGAGTTTACAGGTAATAAAGTTGCACTTTTCTCTAATTGCTATGATCACTGACAGTTTATGTTAATCAAGTGACACCAACATAAAGTGATGGGCTGCCAGAGGACTAGAAAGCTTTTTACCCTCAGCTGTTTCTGACATGTTTGTGTGCACAGTTCAGTTTACCATTAAGAAGGGCAAATAATGACCCATCTCCAATTTGAGTCTGGGTCCCTTAAGTAATAAATTGAAAGCCAATGTTTAAACAGAGACACAACTACAAATTCAACTTGACACTCTCCAGGAAAAGGGTCATTAGGCAGCAGAGGCCAGACAGTCTTCATCTGGCCCTTAGGAGATTTCTGCTGTACTTGAATGACCGCTGAAGATATTCATCTTTACTCACCCCAGTTCCTAACAATACAAGCATCTGAAGAAATCAGGCTGGTTACTGGATATAGGTGCGCGACGGCTCTACATGTACCTTTTTTCCCTTACAGACCATCATGCAGATGTGCACCCTGGGGCACAGCCCACCAAGCAACCTGCCAAGTGTCAAAGGATGCATTTTGTGCACCAGGTCCCAGTGTAGGGAAAAGGCTGTGGTACTGTGCCACAACCTGGAGGATAGGAGGGGATCTGAAGTACACCAGTCAGGCCCTTTCAGGGCTGATTCACAGGAATCAGCATGACCCATGGGCCATGGCATCCCAGACCACCACTGGCTCCTCTGCCATCATTTGGGAATGGCAGATGTGAAACACTGCTGAAGGATCTCATAAACCATCTGCCTACCTCTCCTCTCTGTAATCCTGGGGCATAATCCTAAAGAATGGAATAGGATTTCAGCAAGTAGGAAAAGTATAATGTTGCCATGTGGATATGTCTTTTTCTGTTGATTTGAAGATAACCTATTAGTATCTGAACTGCTGGATGCTTGGATACATGTATAATCCTTCACTTTGGAAGACTACTTATGACTTTCTGCACCCCCTGAGGCTTTCTGTCAACACTGATAACTCCTGTCTAGGATGGGAAAGCATTAAAAGTGTTTCCACTTAACGGTAATCAAATTATTTTTTAAGAACTTGTAAAACCCAAACAAGTCTTCTTCCATTACACTCTCCCAGCAAAAGCCAGATAGACAAGAAAGAACAGTTATACCCTATGGAAAAAGGCATTAGAAAGATAGACTTACTTCCCCCAAAGAGAATTCAAAGGCAGACAAGCAGTTGTGTAAAAAAAGCAGAGAAGCAACACAAATTAACAACATATATTCTCCTAGAGTTGTGGTTCTGCTGCAAAAATGCAGAAGGGGATGGGAATTACTGTCAACTTAGTGTAGTCACAGTGATGGAATAAGCCCCTCATACATAACTGAAGGTCTTATTTTAAGATATGTCTAGAAGCTTTTTGCTGTCCTGATATGTAGTTCTTAGAGCTTTCCCTTTTCTTCTCCATACTTTAAATTAGGAGCCTACACAGTCAGCTGCCCAAGTGAATGGAAAATACTTCTTCATTCCAGAGTGCACAGCTGTATGCAAATATTCCTGTTAAAATCCCACTCTCAAATGTAACCTCTCAGCAGTCCTGCAGGCTGATACATTCAGTCTGTTCTAAACTGTAAAATTTAATGAGAAAATGCTTCCACAAGCTGTCTGACCCTGACGTAGAAGAGCTCAGTTAACTGCTTGAACCTTTAATTTGTAAATGCAGTATCCTTCCTGCCTGGTGCCATTGCTTCTGACAAAGCCCATCTTCAAACAGCAGCGAGCATATGCAATCCCGGTGGGTTTGTGCTGCAGGGGCAAGTGGCCAGGTTGGTATTTTATATCTTTTTTTTTTTTTTTTTATCTTTATGCACCTTCAGAGTAATAGATGTGCAGATTGAGTAATTCCCATTAGGACAACTGCACCTACAGCTGTTTGTTTTTTCATCAGCCCACCTCACTGCAATAAACTATGAAAAAGTTCATGCACAGGAACAGGTCAGCAAGGGACAAACTGTGTCACTTGATGCCCTGATTCAGTGAGGATTTCAAGCACATGTTTAATTGCCAGCTTGTTTTGACTATTCACATGCAGAAAAAAGACACAAGCTGAACTGCCTTGCATAACTCAGTCACAGAGCAGGGTAACAAGCATTATGGGAGCTCAAAGACAAAAGTCAAAATTCACATTTTGATTTTAAAAGCCTAACCAGGGATGGGTTTGATGAGAAAATGAGGGCTGCCATGCTTAAATGAGCACATCTGGTCATCTTTATTTTTAACAGGACAAGACCTTTTCTCCAAGGCCAAGATACCAGGTCTTTAATCTTTTTCCATATTTCTCATGCTTATCGCATATGGACGTATTGTAAAGATGTCTTTATCACTTTTTCCTTTTGATTAAAGTCTCTGAGTAATGCTAGCCAGTGTCAATAATGATGCCCCAAACATAACGTTATCATCACAACAGAACCTTGCAGGGAACGCAGCGTTAATCTCACTAGTCCCTCTCATATGGATCATTCAGCACACTCAGAAAAAAACAAACAAAAAAAACATTAAGAGCAACACTCTTCAACTACATTATGTTTGGAGTATCATTCATCTTACAGAGAGTGAAAGCCCGGGTGATCTTTATTTTACGTTAATCACATGGTTAAACTGCTCAGATATTAGGCAGGCAGGTTGGGGGACGAGGGAGGGGGAAGAGAGAGAAAAAAAAAAAAGTTGGCTCAGAACTTCATCCCAAACAGAAACCAAATGTTAGCCACCTTTGAAGTACCATAAACTTTTCAAATGTTTGAGTCAAAGGAAAGAGCGAAAGTAATTAGTCTTACCGCACATGCAATGATCATCAAACTAAAAATCAGCCAAACAGGTATGTATATATACACATATAAACAGAAATACACATTCGTCAAAAACATGCTTGAGACATAGCAGCCATGTGAAAGGTGAGACTACAGTTAAAGAAAAAAAAAATTCCCATAAAAGGCATTGATTACCAACCAGCAAAGTTATTACAGACAATTGGTATGTATATGCGACACAAAGATAATAAGGACACTTTTGTCCTAAAGGAAATAACAATTGTGGGAAATCATTTTAATAGTGCTCAGAAGGATTACAAAATCCCAGTTTCATGTCATTCTACAACAGACTAATGTTTTCCCATAAATTATAGCAGATTTCAAGGGAAAACAATTAATGGTAACAGAATCAAAGACATATGATAGCTTTCTGATTTAAAGGGACACTGCTCATTTTAAAATAGCTGGGTTTAATTAGCTTCTTCCTAAGACTATTGAAGGTACATTTCCACGTACACTGGAGAGAACTTCTGCACTCAAGAAGCTTGTAAAATTGTGATTGACAACAGCAAAATTATTTGTAAATTGGCTGAATGCTCATTAAAAGAATGAAATTTAGTAAAAGTCCAAAGATGACATTTCTGTCCTGCACTGTCACGATCAACTGCTGAAGAAAACCTAAACTATAATGGTATTCTTAATGCCAGCATCCCCAGCACACATGAACTATCAGACCAAAACCCTGTCTCAGCTACTGGAGGGAGAGGCTCTGCACTATTCATTTTGCCTCAGAATTTTCCTTTTACTAACTTATCCCAACATCTCAGTTTCATACCTTATTAATGCTCTTCAAACAGGTAACAACCATTAAAAGGACTTTTTTCAATACATTGGTTCATCAGTGCTTTATGCATGTCTTGAGGTAACTAGCAATTAATTTGTGTATGTACTTGTCTGGACAGGTGACTAAATAGAATGTCCTTGAATTCATAAAACATGTCACAGATTATTACATTTTCTACAGAGATTTAAGAAACCAAGACAAAAACCAATAATAAAGTTGACCAAATGATAAGAATTATTCTGATTTTGAACATGTTTGAGCAAGACAGAAAGAGGCATCTGACCTGCTTTTGATCATTCACTTTCACAAAATCCTTCAGCCAGGCATCCAAGATGCATGCACTGTTGATTTTTTTGAGCAGTTACAAATCAAAACATGTGTGGAGCTGAAGTGCAATCAGTTATGTGGAGGTTAGTAAAACGTCCTGGAGTGGAATCCCTTCAACAGATCTGGTTTTAAGACTTCTGTACATATGTTTCCTTTGGGTGTATTTGAAGTTGAAGTTCCTTAATGAACAAAATTGCCAGTAGATCTGCTTGGCCCTGCTATTTTCAGTTTTTTGGAATCCATTAACGGCATTGGGATCTGCACATCTAGTCATGTCAATAGAACAGAATCACTGGCAAAATAAAGATCATAGTAAAAAAAAAAAAGCCTGAGTACACATATTCAGATACATAATTTGCTTTTTCTTCGATGGAGTAGTGGGGTTTCAGAGATTTGAATTAGCATCACGGTACATTCCAGCTAAACCAAAAGTATTTTCTGTTTTGAGATCTCTTATAACTGGGGTACATGGTCTAAATCCAGATTTTCAGAGGGAAGTGCTTATTTTCAGTGCCCCCTTACCTGAACGATCAGCTCGTTGGTCCTGCAAAGGTACTGATGTCCCAGAACCATTCGCATGCTCCATCAGGTTTCTGGAGCCTCGTGCTGTACTCTTTAAAACACATGTCCTGTCTGAAAATCTCAGCTATAAATTGTAGCAAGAGGGCACCACTTAAGGAGAGGGGAGATGGTGAAACAAAATGAATGGTGTGGGGTGAAAAATCTCCAATACACCTATGATTAAAGCCTCATATGCCGCATCCCAGAAAGGAAAAGGGTGATTTTAAAAATGTTACTGGAACCTCTGTTAAAAAAATGAATAAGCCTTTTGTGTGACTGACAATGAGCTACAATGAAGTGTTCTTTCCCCCCACTTGATTTGTTCCTTTAAAAACTTTCTGCCCAACACACAGAAAGCTGAACAAGTAGAGTTCATCATCTTCTCACACATGTCCATAGGACTATGCATTGGCACGTGCCTAAAGGTTTATTGTAAAATGCATTGCCAATTACATTTCATGCAGGCAGCAGAAATGAGCACAGCCAGAAAATTTCTCTCTCCAGAGCACACAATGCTTATTTCTGCCTCAGACCCAGCCCAGACTGTTCACAGAGACTTGAGGGTGGCACAGGGAGTATCCTTGTGCTTTTAACAACTTCTCTGCCATGAAAGATGGAGAACTCCTCCTTTAATGAGTAAAAGTTGTTTGATTTATAGCCTCTGAAAATATCTGCTTGTTAAAGAAGATGTATTTGCAGCTCCAGACAGAAATGAGCTGTTTGGAGCAAAGGGTCAGCTTGTTTCAAGGAAGAGACCTGAAGGTCTCACAGATCAGAGCCACTCCCTATATCTTGAAGGCATGTGTCTCTTAAGTGGCTGACAGACTCCCTGGATTTTTGGATGCTCCTAAACACCCAATGTAGTAAAGTGGTCTCATGTTCAACTGACCAGGAGATGTCATCCTTTATTCTCAGCTATGGACTTAGCGTCATGAGGTGGACGTTCATCACTTCTAACTGAAGGATTACTGTGCTCCAGGTAACTTGGGATGCTTATTAGGAACAAGAAGATGCTGCATGGCTTCAGCAGAAGCATCTCTACCTCCACAGTAAACATGGCTCTTTGGGAGCCTGTCACTTGGGTGCTCCATGTCCCAGCTGGGCTTCTCACTCAGGATGGGCAGTGTGTGCTGCAGAGCACAGTTCTCTGGCGTGAGGAAGAGAGCAGCTTGGGCATCTGAAGGGGACTTACTGAGCGACCTTTGGGAATGAATTAAATTAGGAGGGAAGCAAGCAGCTACCAGCACCTGGAGGTAGATCCTTAGGACTTGGATACTCTGCACTGATGGGGGAAAGGTTCTTGGCAGTGAGAAACTCCCTACCGTCAGAAATCAGAACATAACCCAAACCCATCATGGGTAGGGTGATGCAAAATCCACCTCTGTGCGCATGAATCTCGGCTAACCCCCCGTGAACTGCTGCAGTAGCCCTGCATGAGTTGTTTACCCTTTCTGTGCCCCAGTTCACCCTTCTGCTAAACCAGGATAAAATTACTTGCTTACCAATTGCCACAGGAAAGTAATATCCTCGAAAAATACCAAGATAGACTTAACTAAGCTTATAAATTATTTTGAAATTCCCAGATGAAAGTTCCCTGTAAGTATAAAGTTTTATTATTATTTCAGCTGCTCCCTTCCATAGCACAATTGCCAAAAAAGGCTTTAGAAAAGCCCCAGATTAACCATAATACTTTTCTTGTTAATGACTAGGAAAACATTATACTTCTCACATATGGGACACAAGTGTTTGATTTCAGTCTAGCACACCAACATTTAAGAACCAAAGCAAGTATTGCTCCACATCTTGCTAAAACCTGACGCAACTTTCTCCCTTGGAAAGTATGTTTTGGGGACAGTCTGGCTGTGCTTGTCTGCAACTTACATGATTTCAAATATAATTTATAGAGAGACTAACCTGAGGTCAATTATTATTACCGTCTTGAAGAAGTGATTGCAAACTGGGAATAGCTCCTACTTTAATAATTTCATTTGCTCTACAAAGCAAAATAGAAATAGTTTGTAGTGAAAACTGTGTAAGCAGTGTAAGCATCCAATGTCAAAAGAAATTGTAAGATTAAAAATGATAGCTTTCAGCTGTTTCTCAGTAAGTAGTCTATGTTTCTTCCCTTCTGGAAAGCCGATACTCCCTCTTCAGGGGAATTTAAATGGACAAAATCAGAATGGGAGAGTACAAGAGGCTTAATGAGACTGCAGTCAGTCCCGTGATTCTCTCCATAGGAGATGTTTAACATCTTGTTCGCTACCCACAACTGCCACATGTGGGTTGTGCCTGAAGTGGCCATTGTTAATCTATGCTGGAACATGCCATGGGGATGTTTGGTGAAAGGCCTTAATTATGTGTGTACAGAACGGATTTGTCCCAACACCATAGCTCAAATGCAAGGTAAACCAAGAAGGATCAACCCGTATTTAACAGAAAGCAGGAGGAGGAAGTTCAGAACAACTTTTGCCATTCTGCCTGGAGAATATCCATGAGCTGCGGTTAGAAACAAAAGATTTCTGCAAGGATTTACTAGTATTTTTGAAAACCACATCAGATGGAAAACCCAGAACCACAGAAACACAGGGGTCAACCCTGAACTTCAGTATGCCTATGGCTGCGTGGGTTAATGAAAATAAGTCTGTAGATATTGTAGCAAAATTTCCTACATACATTCATAACATGAAAAATCTAAGCACCTGATAAGGATCAAAAAAAGTGGAGGGTGCTGTGCTGTTTTCTATTTTGGTCAGGAGAATGGGATTTCCAACACAAAGGCCTTCCTCTGCTTTGAAATGGAGGAGGTGTTTAGTGTGATGACCTTTCAGTACTTTCTTCTCTTGGCTGGTTTGCAACACTATCACTTTCCCACAGTTTAATAAAGCCATGTAAGGGCCAAATTCTAATCCCAGTTACACTGAGTCTACACTCTTCCCTCCCCTGGCCCACGGAGCTGGAAAGAAGCTAGATGATGTACCCAGCTGGGACTGAGGACAGTCCAGGCATGTATACCATACCCCACACAGGGGTTAGTCAGAATCTGGACTTAAGACAGAAAAACATGCAGCATCCTACCACCCTCTCTTGCTGCCACCAGAACTCAGGTCACAACAATGTCTTTCTCCGCACATGGATCGATTCAAAGCCTTGCTGCATGGAGTTGCTCCAGTTACCCAGCTTTTTTGTAATGCAGTGACTCATCAGCAAGCAGTCTGCTCAAAAATACCACACGCACGTATTGGATGCTAAAAGCATCCACTATCTGAAGATCGAAGGCCTGGAAAATTGCTTCTGAAAACCAGCCATCTTCTATGCAGGATAAGCAAGAAACTTCTCAGCTTTAACTGCAGGGTTGGCTGCTTATTTTTTTAAAAACTGTGTCTCATATTGCCTAAATGCAAGATACAGACCACAAGCAGTGTGGTATGTTTCTTCCCAGTTAGAGCTTATTAAAGACACTTGCTTCACTGCTTGGAATTTGGGGGTAAGACGCATCAGCACATTGTGTTTATCTTTTAGTTGTCAGATCTGGCCTAGCTAAACAGGTTGCTCAGTGTATGGTGCAGACAGGTAGCAGTGTGTTGGGAAAGGCACCCTGTCCCCACTCTTCGCTCCTGGATCGTGCCGCCAGAGAGGAGAGTTGCCACAGCCCAACTGAGCTGCAAGGGCTGTGGGAAGGGACGGGGCCCTCCTCACTCAACTCCTCTAGGATGGTGAGGGCAAGGGGTGGGCAAACTTCCTTACTCCTACACATGAGACCCCCAGAAGGCTTAGGGGTGCAAGAGAGCGTTATTGCCTCGTCCTTCAGTGTTATGAATAGTCTTAGGGCATGCTGGCCACATGCTTTAACATATGAAAAGGCCATGAAATTATAAACTGTAGCATTCAATGTGGCACTTTTGTGAGGTGGTTTTTATTACTGCACTGCAGAAAGATTGTGGAGATTCTTGGAGGTTCAGTCGCCCGGGTCCCACCATGTGGCATGTCCCTAGAGCACTGCTGGGCACACCAAAGGTGCACTGCCCTGGGCTTGAAGGAGTTGGTCTGGCCTGCTAACAGGCTCTCAGTGTGTAAAAACAGTGCTATCAACACAAGAAGCCCCCAAAATAGCTGTTAGTCAGAGGGAGGAGTGGTGCAAAGATGGGCAGTTCATGGCTCACGTCCTGATCTCAGTTCTGTCAATCCCTAAGTGTCTTTCACTAAAATAATCTGGATTATCCCACATATCCACTGACATAAACAAAATTAGATTCTGGCCCAGGATACCTTTCCACTTGAGTTTAGTTCTTCTGTCATATTGCTACATATTCCATGGCATTTATCAGTGGAAAAAGGAACAGCCTCTTTCAGAAGCTGTGCAGGTGTGCACTCTTCTTGCCTGTGGTCCTCAGTCATATTCTCAGTCTCCATACACAAGTTTGAGAATATGCTTACAGTAAAAATATCCGTGAGCACTATAGGGAAACTAAGTACCAGTAGCTTGACCTAGTATTGTATTTGTCTAGAAAGATAAAAAAATTAGCTGTAACCAAATTATTTAATTATCTCCAGGCATCTGTTTAGGCTCAAACACCTGCAGCCCAGCTGACAAATGCCATGCCATTCCCCCAGAAACTCGTGATGGGATGGTATTGCCCACGCAGAGCTCTGCAGTCTTAACCTCAGCCCCTGCGCTGGCAGCTGCCACACCTACACTTTGTCCTCTGCTGCCAAGAAACACAAACACAATCTGAAGCAAGCCCCTTCACATGCACAAGATGCACATGAAGCAAGCCCTTTCACATGCCCATCTCTTCAAACCACATCCACTTGCTTTTCCATTTTGTATGCAGTGTAGAGAAAGATATTCCCAATGCCAGATCCTGCCACCCTCACTTAAACTGAGCAATAAATGACCTCGTGAGTAATCTACAGATGGCAGCAGTGTTATCTGAAGAATAAGGAATGTATTTTAGGGGAATTTTACTGGAAGAGAGGTGTTTTAGTGACTTTCAAAGTGCGAGCCTAGGGTAGTACACGATGTGAATGACGGTATCACAGTCTGGCTGCGCTGGCTGAATAAAAATAAAATTGAACATTTTACGCCAGACAAAAGTTTCTGCTACTAGCAAACAAGCAGTTTGAGCTGGTGGGATACAACAGCAGATGCAATCCCAGATCTCCAGTATGTAGGTTTGCATGCTAGGGCTGTCTTCCAAAACACGTGAAGTAGTTCCCCAAACCCTCACATTACATCTCCTGACTACAACTAAATACAGTATGTATGATTCTCACAGTGATAACGGTAAAAACCCTGTTTCGGGAAAAAGGTGAATCGAAGGAGTAAGGGGAAAAAATGACAATACAAAGCCTAGCACATTTTTTTGATTATGATATCACCACATCATGACAGTGCACTTCCACCCCTGACACACTTGGGGAGGTGATGAGGTAACCCCAAGCAGCTTCTGATGCTGTGTTCAACCTGCCTCTGTATTCCCGTTAGTAACAGGAGAGGTCACAACTTCTGGCCTCAGAAGCATGGAGACATTTTAAATGACAGCCATCACGTTTTGTTTCAAATACAAGTAGCTATGTTAACTGGAGAACAACCCAGAATTGTTTTCATCCTAAATGCCTTTTTTTTTTTTTTTTGACAGTCTGAATCAACCCAAAGGCAGTATCAGAGCTCCCTGTATTTGAGTAACATTACTGAGGGCACTAAACTAGTTAATAATTTTACAGTCAAGAAGTTAAGATGTATCTCATCAATACCCCAATTTGTACGTAAATCTCACTGTACTGGGTGTCCAGAAAAAACAAACAACAAACAAAAAGCAAGACTCAGACCCCGCTGTTTCAGAGTGCTTTGTGCTAACTACAGACAAATACAACAGGCTGCAGACTTCTTTGGGAAAGATCAGGAAGTATGTTATTTATACAAAAGGCAATACTGAAGGAAGAAACAGCAGCAGGATGAGAGAAATGGATGGTATCCTGTCGTGAGTGGCTGGGCAAAGTTGACAGACACATTGGCATGATGCATACAGTGTGCCTGCCTAGCAGAGGCCCCAAAATGTAGGGAATGGGCATTTTAGATGAAGTGGAGAAAGAGGAAGAATTCAAAGTAAGGCAGTGGGAAGATGTTTTTGACTGTGCTCCAAGCAGTAATTGGATGTCCCACTAATCTTAGTCATACATTATCCAGAAGAGGAATTAAGAGCTACTTACTCAAGGATAAATAGAGAGTAGTAGTCATCCAGAAGACTGTGATCCTATTGCCTGAAGGCAGGGGCTCAGAGCTCAGCAGGTGTATACCTGCAGCCAATAAGTTTAATTGTTTCAGTGAGCTTCACCACAGTAATACGGAGAATGGCTGCGCGCTCTATGTATAGTGACCATTGATATTTTACTCTTCCTGTGCCTTTCCCAGTAAGTGGCAGAACCAGTCCACTGCTTTTCTTTACAAGTAGCATGAACCCTACAGCTGCCTGAAAGACAAACCAATCATCAAGCATCAGCACCTCCAGCAGCAGCAGCAGCTTCCTAACCCCAAACATGCTCTTAGTCCCTGTTCCAAGTACTGACATTTTCCAGCGTTCTCTCTGTACTGAGAGAATATATCTCATCTGCTGAGCACCTACATTGCTGAGGCCAGGCACTTGACCAGACTACAGGAAATACAAACATCAACAGCCCACTGCAGAGCTGGGCCGGTTGAGATTTGGCTCTTATGGCAGTTACAGCCAGGCTTGCTTTGGCTGTAGATCTTTGGCAGCAATCTGCCTGAGTGTCTAGCACATAGGTATACCTCTTCAAAAGTGAAGTCAATGAGTACTTGTGGTCCTCAGTTTATTAGCGCTCTTCTGGGAAAACATTAATAAGAAAATCTGAGAATTAAGTTTTCAAGGAGCTAGATTATTTTACAGCTACCAATTCTTAACGTTCAAATCTTCAGTCATGTTGACTTTCAGTGAAACAAGCATGTGAATACCTGCATTACTTTGGAATAGACAATTTTTTGGTTTTAAAACTGAGATCTGCTGAGGAACGTTGAGGGAATATCAGAATCCACTCAACAAATTAGACTTTGTTTCAGAAAATGATCAGCTTACCCAAGAAAAACAGCAGAGAAGAAACAGAAGCAGTGTAGATTTGGTTAACCTAATATGAGTGTTAAAATCTTCATTTCCTCAGATGGTATTCTGGACTGAACTCACTCTCCTAATTTTCCATATCCTTAGAGACAAACTGATCTGTTTACACTCATGTGACCCAGCTGGAAGCAGATAAGAAAACTCAGCTTAAACTAAAACCAGAAAGGTATGAAATATTCCAACTGTCCTAAGTGTGGCTGTGGCTTGCAGAATTTTTTCATGGCTGTAGCAAATAAGCACTTTGATCCATTCAGTAAGGCTAATTACATTCTAGGATCCATTAACATGTCCTTGTGCTGGACACACAGGTTTGCAAAGCCTTTATTTAGGTGATGCCACAGCAGGGTACTTTACCATCATCAGCAGCCACCCCCAGCTACCCGTGCAGCATCCAGTGATTCCCCAGCCCTTTACCTCCATCCTGCTACAGCGCTGCCTCTAATCACCTGCTCCTGGACCAGGACCCCCCTCATGTCTCTTTCAGCATCCCAATCAAAGAAGGCATTGAAGAGCAATGGTTGCTCATCCATGTACAGATCAGGGGCAGCTTTTGCATGGGATGAGGCACCCACACACCCACCACAGTTCTCATCCTGGGGCAGGGAAGGCACCGGGGGCTGCCATCCAGGCCAAAGCTCCCTATGCACCAATTTGTGTGCATGTACACCTCAGCATGAAGTCAATATAGACTTTTTTTTTTTTTTAAATAAAACCAGAACTTGATGACAAAATGAAGTTCTGGCATGAGATTCTTCATAACTTTCTAATGAACCCGGTAAAAAGCTAAGCCTTCCAGCATTTAAACCCTAAGTACAGGAGCTACTATACTATTGATAGTTAGCAGTAAGTTACAGAACATTGAAAGGCTGAAGCATGATATAGGCATACATTACAATAAAGTTTATCTAGCAAGTTCCAGCCTTGATAAGCTAATACAGTACTGAAAAAGCTAGCCATGTTCTGCCAACAGTATACTTTTAAGGCACTTCTATAAAACACAGAACACAATAGAAAAATACTTTAAAAGGAAACAAACTATCTCCACTATATGAAGATGGGCTATCCCAAAAGATAACCACATTGTCATGAGCCTTTTTAAAAGGCCAGATGAAGCAGGATAGCACACGCAAACTACATCTCTCTCCTGTAGTTTATACCCATAAATTTGCAGATGGAATAATGGGAAAAGGAAATGATCTAGAGCTCACTCTTTAAACTCATGATTAGGAGTCTAAATGGTCAAGTTATATGCCTATTTTTATAGATATCCTATCTTTATATCAGTAAGCTAGCAGATGACACCAAGCTGGGCAGGGGTGTTGATCTGCTTGAGGGCAGGAAGGCTTTACAGAGGGATCTGGACAGGCTGGATCGATGGGCAGAGGCCAACTGTATGAGGTTTAACAAGGCCAAGTGCTGGGTCCTGCACTTTGGTCACAACAACCCCATGCAACACTACAGGCTTGGGGAAGAGTGGCTGGAAAGCTGCCCAGTGGAAAAGAACCTGGGGGTGCTGGTTGACAGCCAGCTGAACATGAGCCAGCAGTGTGCCCAGGTGGCCAACAGCATCCTGGCTTGTATCAGGAATAGTGTGGCCAGCAGGACCAGGGAAGTGATTGTCCCCCTGTTCTTTGCACTGGTAAGGCCACACCTCGA